>JAWPHD010015516.1:0-15000 GCA_037043455.1 Cyrtodaria siliqua | reverse complement strand
CACACTTCAAATTGCACACCCTTAGCTTCTGCATACACGTATGCATGTAAGGAACCTCTAGTTTGTAATGTTATGGACACAAACAGTAGCAATTCTGCCAAGCGACAGCATATATTCAATAAAGCATTAAATGAAGACAAGCAAGGTTTTACGCAAGCGTAAAGTAGCTGCCGAGAGACAAGAAGTTAACATAATAATATATCAAATCAGGGGTGTTAAAACAATATTGAAAAAAATAAACGTTGTCACTGAGATATAAAGACGCCACGACCGTTTTTTCTTACGTTCTTCCCGATTTTTACCATCAGTTCTTCCTACCAATCATTTTAAATCAATATGGGCGACCTCGCTTCTTTCTGTCAAATACCTTGGCATGCCTTACATATTGATTACACTTCACCCTTGTAACACGACGTGCTAGAAGTACACATCAGCACAGAAATACAATGTTCACATGTAAGGGTTACGTGTGCGTTAGAGTGTGCATTACAACACATATAAACTGTTCACTGTTACCATGTGTAATTATAAGATTGCGTTATCCAAATGAAAAATGTAAAGGAACTGTTGCTACGTTACCATTTGCAATAATGAAAACCATAATTAATGAAAATTAAAAAAAAAAAGGAAATCAGCAGGCTTGAACCCTACCTTCTTCGGCAATAACACGGCGCCTCGATCAACTGCGCTATTGAGGCTGTTGAACGTTTTGTCGCTAATACATGTAATATACATATAATAGTAATGATTACGTCCTACAGTTCAGTAGACTGGTTTAGGAAAACGTCACTTCAGCAAGTGAAATGGTAACCTTTCAACATTACAAAATATGTGTTTATACCATTCAAGTTTTTCAGACAAGTTCTCTAGGAATTGTAAAGCATGCTTATTGCCACTTACATGAGTCACAGTCTGTTAACCATAGACAGAATTAAAACCCATATTAGGGTCAGCTGCCTTCGGCAGCTGAATGAACTTGCTAGCGGTCAGATGGACAACCGTCGAAAGTTTAAGACTGTGCATGTGTGACGCGATGGGCCTCTCGTTCAGGTACACTGTTCAATTTTAATGCGTCCTTCAACACAGTTCACGCCGCTTTGCTGATGACGGTGATGCTAAGGCAAGGTCGTAACATTGTTCCGTCTTCTAAATCACTTTGGTGACCACAGTTGTTCTTTCTGGATTGGTCAATATATCGGCTCTTTTTACAAAGTAAGGAATGCGACCTGTTTGTGGCTGTGGGGGAAGCAAGGATTGTTCAGCGGATAATCAGTGATGACAATCGGAAATGCCTCAACCATTTTTTTCAAAAATAAACTCGGAAAGGAATAGACACCATTTTGGATACTACTTTTCGGCCACGTGGGTTATCACCTGAAATAATCAATGGCGGCGCCAATAGAACCATCATGCTGCTCCTTTTGTCATGTAAATAAACATTAAGTAATTAATTACAAAATATGTTTATATTTAACTATTTTAACTTAAACTGACTATAAAATGATAAGACTTATTTCAACATTTAATAAATAATACACATATGTTTAAAAACAATCCTTTTCCGGGTCTATATTTTTGTTACGGTTTACACGGTACTTTGCCGGCAATATATGAGCGAATATTGACGTTTCCTGTTACATTGAAAGTAAACGGAGCTTGTAAATGCGTATGCAATAAAACAAATCACGACGGTGTCTACTTGTAGCAGTGAGCTAAATGTTCAACTTTATAGGTCTGTCACTCCAGGAGAACCAACCACGCCGACGACTCATGGCATGATACCCGATCCACTAACATTATGCTGACACCGAACGTCCAGTCCAGGACTACCCTTTATAGAATTCAGTGACAACAGTAAACCAAAACGTGCATTGAATCAAACACCAATTACATGTACAATGGTAAATAGGAGGCAAGGTATGCAATATCACAAACATAAACGGGTTGACAATAGGGCAAAGTCAAGGTCTATTGCAGGTCAATAGTCTGATCATCGGAAATAATGCTCGTAGGTATTTCCAAAGATACACGTCGATTCGATGGGTTTGTGTGATTTGCCGGTGGGTAAGATATACTCGATCGTGTGTAATTGGAGTAATTTTCAGTTCATGTCACGTGATGTAAACAATGTTGATTTCATTGGTAACGACAATATGTTTGTTTCAAATAAAAACATTTTAGTGAAATTATATGTTACAACCTATTTAATTGTTCTAATTTAAAAATGCGTATGCAATAAACCGGTTATTAGATACATATTGTACATAAAGTCGCGCAATATTAATACGC
Organism: Cyrtodaria siliqua; assembly: GCA_037043455.1. NCBI lineage: Eukaryota > Metazoa > Mollusca > Bivalvia > Adapedonta > Hiatellidae > Cyrtodaria > Cyrtodaria siliqua. The sequence continues at coordinate 12,711 of JAWPHD010015516.1, read as the reverse complement.
GAAAGAACTCGTGCACATATCCCAATACAAATTTAATAACCAACAAGAAAAACTTGATGCAAAGCATCAATTCGGCGCCAAAATTTTGAAGAATTAAAACATACGTTATTAAATAACAGTACACGTGTTTATCAGTTATTTTAACTATCTTATCATCAGTACTAAACCTTGGTATATTTAGTGGTCATGGTCATAATATTAACAAACGTTGCTATGTTGACTTGGTTAAATGTATTTTGAATTAACTAGGTCATTCAGACAATTTTCCAAACGGTTTCGTTGCAGGACTTTCCTTAAAATGTGTTAAATGAATTGACTGCATTAGGTTTAAATAAATAGTTTATGGAAAGATAAGGTGATGAATGCCGAGTGATTACAAAGTCGTTGTTGAAACATTTGGAGAGAAAGCTAAGTAAGCCAAGAATTAATGGACAATGCACTTCACATATCTGTTTGAATTTTTAACGTCGTTTTTATGCCATGAAGGGCCAACAGACGACCAGTTTTAGACTAATTGTTTTTGTTTTGTTATTAAACCGAGTACTGTATCACATGAACCATCTATACAGGTAACTGATAATGTACTCATTTGAATTAGTGGCTGGAGACGAGGGACAATAAGACACAATGTTGCATGTCAATCATTATAAAGGGTGTACGCTATAGAAATAGTGTCATGTTTAAAGACAACATGGTACTGTCTGAGGATCCAACTGACCTCTGGATTCAAAGCCCAGTGCGCTACTAACAGTGGTAATGCAGACTTTTCAGTTGTAATTTGAAATGAATCTGCTATTTAATAGCACTTGTGAATATGATCATGATATTTTTATTTATACCCGTAAAAAAAACTCCAAAAAAACACACAAAAATATACAGTTTTATAAAAAAAATTGGCACAGGAAGAAAACAATTTAATAAAATGGGTATTCAAGCACATGGACAGGTAAAAATTTAACTGAGATTATTGAAATTTTAAAAAAAAATTGGTAAATGTTTATATTTATGTTTGTCGGTCTGTCCTAAGGGTCTGGTGCTGATTCTAAGATATCCAGGCACCAAGTGCCTATTGGACTGCTACAGTTAGGATGATGTTCGACATTTCCATGAAAATGGGAGTAATGCAGAAATGACCGCGCTCGACATCTCCATAAACATGAGAGAAATGCAGAAATGACTGCGGTCGACATCTCTATGAAAAGGAGATAATGCAGGAATAACAGCACTCGAAATCTCTGTAAAAGTGAGAGTAATGCGCAATGACAGCGCTTGACATCTCCATAAAAATGGGAGTGATGCAGAAATGACAGCGCTCGACATCTCCATGATAATGGGAGTAATGCAGAAATGACAGCACACGACTTCTCCGTGAAAATGAGAGTAATGCAGAAATGACAGCTCTCGACATCTCCATGAAAATGACACCGCTCGACATCTCCATGATAATGGTAGTAATGCAGAAATGACCGCTCGACATCTCCATGATAATGGGAATAATGCAAAAATGACAGCGCTCGACATCTCCATAAAAATGAGAGTAATGTAGAAATGACAGAGCTCAACATCTCTATGAAATGACTGTATTGCAGGAATAACAACGGTCGACATCTCTGTAAAAGTGAGAGTAATGCGCAATGACAGCGCTCGACATCTCCATAAAAATGGGAGTCATGCAGAAATCACAGTGCTCGACGTCTCCATGAAAATGAGAGTAATGCAGAAATGGCAGCGCTCGACATCTCCATGAAAATGAGAGTAATGCAGAAATGACAGCGGTCGACATCTCCATAAAATGGGAGTAATGCAGAAATGACAGCGGCCGACATCTCCACGACAATCGGTGTAATGCAGAAATGACAGCGGTCGACATCTCCATAAAATGGGAGTAATACAGAAATGACAGCGGTCGACATCTCAATGAAAATGAGTGTAATGCAGAATTGACAGCGGTCGACATCTCCATGAAAATAGGAGTAATGCAGAAATGACAGCAGTCGACATCGCCATGATAATGGGAGTAATGCAGAAATGACAGCGGTCGACATCTCCATAAAATGAGAGTAATGCATGAATGACAGAGGTCGACATCTCCATAAAATGGGAGTAATGCAGAAATGACAGCGGTCAACATCTCCATGAAAATGGGAGTAATGCAGAAATGACAGCGGCCGACATCTCCATGAAAATGGGAGTAAAGTAGAAATGACAGCGGTCGACATCGCCATGAGCACATGTAAAACACTGGGCGTGAGACATACACCCGTGAGGAATTTCCTAACTAGGCATGGGACCCTTACCAGACATTTTGAAATGTCAACTTTGGTCGGACACCCGCAACCCCCCATAACAAACCGTAAGGATATACTTTAAATCGAGAGAATTTATTTAGTGTAGATTTATTTAAACCGTTTCCATTTATTTAAATTTGGTGCAGTCCATGTTAAATAGTGAAAAAAAATCATGTTTTTGATCTAAATATGTTTTTTTAAAACAGCGCACTATTGTTCCATTTCATAATTTCAGTCCTTATTTATTTTGAAGAACTTTGCCGCGATGTGTTGGCGAACATTGCCGCACCTTTGCAGCGAACATCACCACAAGCATCGCCAGAACAGTGCAGAGAAACATTTTATGCAAATGAAGTTTGCTGCAAAGTTGCAGCGAACATCGCCAGAAGATTACAGCTAAAAGCATTATGCAAATGAAGTTTGCTGCAAAGTTGCCGCACACTTTTACCATGCAAATGAGGTCTGCGGCAAAGTTGCGGTGAACATCGCCGGAACATCACCAGAACCTCATTTGCATATTTGTTCGCTGCAACTTTGCCGCAGACCTCATTTGCATGATAAAAGTGTACCGCAACATCGCCGCAAACTTGTTCGCTGCAGCTTTGCAGCAGAGTTGCAGCAAATAGTCGCCAAAAGCCTATATTTTTGGTAAGGGTAAGGTTATACATAAGTTAATTTTATAACTTAGTAAATGACATGATCCACCCAATTTGAACAAACTTGAAAGGTCAATGCTAAGATGCTTAACATAATGTTTCATGAAAATTTCAGTGTTGTTTACTGAGAAGAAGACAGATGGATGACAGCCTATGGTAAAGCTGATCTTGCACAAGCCAGTTCAGCTTAGAAAACAATATAAAATGCAGTGTCCAATCTAGGATCTAAAAAGCAGGGGGGATTTTCCCCCTTCCTCTTAAAATGTGGGGGGATTTTCAAAAGTAAAGTGGGATGGGTTCAAACAAATCTATTACACCCTTTTCATAACACCATTTCGACTGGAAGTCGCATAATTTTGAATATTTTTGATTCCGAGTCTGCGCTCATAAATCTACTTTCGTTTTCAATACATTTGTCTGCATTTGACAGTCAAAATGAAGCATTACAAAATTAGCGATTTCCCGTAAACGAAATTTAAATGCCAAAACTTTCCGATATATCATCGTATTTTCTCATTTCTTAGCGACATTTAATGTAATTTGGCAATAATAATTAATCAAAACGATTTAAAAACGAGAACAATGTGAAAACATTTGAAACGCAGATATTACGATCGATAAATTTCGTTAATTTTTCTAAAATTCGTATTACGCATTTGCCTCGTTTTCAGTCAAAATACAGGGAGACATCGTTTTAATGAAATGATTTTGTATAATTTTTGAATTATTGGTGCATCATTTCTTACAGAAATTCAAGAAATCGCTAAGCAGTTTTATCTCTTGTGTTTTATATCTTATTCTGGTGCGTTTTATAGCATGCTTTAAATGCCATTTAAACATTTTTAATTACAATCCAAACATACTCAACTATCAGTCCTTTTGATTCCCCATGCACCCATGCCTAAGGTCAAAGTACTACCACAGTATAAATATAAAGCGTTCGCCTCGTATGCGGGAGTTCGTGACCTCTGACTGGGTCCGTAAAAGGCTTAACAAAAAAGGTAATAGAAGCTAAGAAGCTCCCTTGCATGACGTTCGGCATAAAACAAGTAATGCTAGGCCTGTTCGTCCCGGTGTCATTGGATAGGATGTCATGACCTTTGTCTACTAAATAATAAATATATAATACATACATATTCGCGATTTTGGTTGACTGTGTTCTGTGAATGCTACTTTTCCTGTTCCACTTATATAACTACTTGACAGTATTAAGCGATATATCCACATGATAGTATTAAGCGATCTATCCACATGATAGTATTAAGCGATCTATCCACATGATAGTATTAAGCGATCTATCCACATGATAGTATTAAGCGATCTATCCACATGATAGTATTAAGCGATATATCCACATGACAGTATTAAGCGATCTATCCACATGACAGTATTAAGCGATCTATCCACATGATAGTATTAACCGATCTATCCACATGATAATATTAAGCGATCTATCCACATGATAGTATTAAGCGATCTATCCACATGATAGTATTAAGCGATCTATCCACATGATAGTATTAAGCGATCTATCCACATGATAGTATTAAGCGATCTATCCACATGATAGTATTAAGCGATCTATCCACATGATAGTATTAAGCGATATATCCACATGATAGTATTAAGCGATATATCCACATGATAGTATTAGCGGCTAAATATTCAAGATGTTATAGGTTATTTTAAAACAAGTATTAGTCGTATACGTAGCTGTAATATTGACAGTTCTGAAAACTTGGAAAAGGGTGAAAGAATTATCAAAATCGGATGATAAATAAAGAAGATATGACCATCTGTCCATCTAAATGTTTTTCTAGAATGGATATGGAAATCGCCACTTTGAGAAGGAAATCCTTTATATTCCCCACAAAAAAAGAGACTTTTTACGTTTCTTTCAATATAGATACTATTTCAGCAGTTAGTTATATACGCGTATTGTTCTTAATTCTGAAAGTGTATAGACCAATATAACCTGGCTTCATCAAAGCGGTATTATATTGCTTCATCAAAGCGGTATTAATATAATACCGCTTTGATGAAGGTTGATTGTGTAACTTTGAATATCAAACTACCGTGAATTTTTTCTTTAAAACTATACTTATTTCTGTTTACATTAATACATATTTATTTAATTTTATATGAAATAAGTTTGTTATATAAAGCATATTGACTTTAAAACTTGGAACAGTGGCAATGTCAAAATATTTGTCTATAATGCTCCGTTAACCTGAATATTCTCTGCACTGGTAATAACGAGACAGCACATATAACGCTTGTCATCTTCACCAGCAACCTCGACATACATACGGTGTCAAACCGGTGAAAATCAGCCCTTTGAACAGAATGCAATATAGGCTATATTTGGAGATCAGTCACAAGTTCCACAACATTCGTTCGCTTAAATACACTTTAATTCTGTGAATTAAACACATTTGGCTCGCAAACGGTTCCATATCTGGAATAAAACACCGATTCAGTTTTTCAACATTTCACATCATTCATTCACACTATGCGTATTTTGAAAAAAACATCTTTCAAAACCACATTTCTACCTAACCTCTGTGCTCATAATCTCCAAAGAAATGATCCTGACAACCACAGTAAAATACTTACTATTCATGACAACAGACATAAATAAATACTTTAACATCAGATTAGACTTAACAATGAAATAAAAACTAATCTTGGGAAAAACACATGCAAACTGGAAACTTTGGATTTTTCAAGGAACTGGTTTAGCACCCTACGACCCGGAAGTACTTCCGGACTGGTCTCACACCATACCGTATACTGAACGTCCCGAAAATACTTATGGAGATATATGTGCTTCCGGCAAGCACAGATAACTGACATATATTTGTACAACTATTTGTATTATGATATATAACTGATAGTAACTGCACGTGAAACTGGATATACAATCTGAGAAATACGTCGAAGGGAACAAGCAAAATATGTACATCATTCTCTGTGCTAGTATAAAGAATCAATAATATTATAACTCACACGCCGATGCTAAATCCCCAGAGACAACAATGCGTAATATCTTACTACCTGACGCAAGGGTAATATTGCAGGGTGATAGTAAATCTCAGGGCGATAATAAAAACAATATATCGCATGCTCAGCTTTGATGCGCTTTGGTGTGCGTACTGTTTCGGCAGTCATCGGCTCAGTATGGTGAAAATTGCTATACTAGTATTTAACTCACCATAACTTCAAATGTACTGTACCGATTTCAATAATCTACCACTCAGTCTCTTACATAAGTCATTTTCAAACCAATAACAAATAGCAAGAGCTATTTGGAGGCACCGACTGTTACGGTAAGCTAGATCTGCAGATGTAATATAAGTAAAATGCGCACGCGCAACACTTTACACCTTTTTCCTGGGGAAAAGAGATGTTTGGCAATTATTGGGCGCGGCTCCAAATAGCGGACTGCCGGCAAAACACATACATATATCATGGCAGCCGTTGACATTTTTCACAAAAGAGGGCATGGCTCAAAAGCGCGATACCCTCGAAGAGTCCACAATAGGATAAAATAAAAGAGGGCATGGCCCAACAGTCTGATACCCTTAAAAAAGTCCAATTGGCTTAAACAAAAGAAGGCATGCCTCAATAGCCTTATACCCTTAGTGAAGCCCCAAAGGGCTTAAATAAAATCTTTATTTAAAACTCTAATTCTAAAGTGGAATGCTTCTTCATTTAATCACTTGACACTTATTTCTTTTCTAAAGTTTACAATAATGTGTATAATCGAACTAGGCATGATGCACCAACAATAAAATCCCAAAAGGCTTAATATTTCATGCTGTAATCCCGACCCTGGGGAACAGTGGTCAGATTACATGGAAAGTTACTAATTATAAAAATAATTATTAATCTGATATTTATATACTGTCACATCTTTTTTTAGGTAACATTTGTTGAGTTTCGATTTACAAATATAAAGAGAATAAAACTAGAAATGCAAAGCTTTATCTAACATTTCACATCATAAAACAGTTGGGAATTAAATGAATATTTATTGGATTCATCATTTTAAGCCGTCCTATAAAACGGGCCATCTTTACCTTCGCATCCGAAGGTTGACGCCAAGGAAAGTGTCTAGAATGAACAAACACAGACAACAGTGGTTCCAGTTAGACACGAACACGATATACCCGCATTCAGAGTATAGTATGCTATTCAATGGGTCTCTGCGACCTCTTTGTGTATGTGAAAAACGACGAGCATAGTATTAATATTTAGAGACATGTCAGGACTTTTTCTTTTACAAACGTCTCTAAAGATAATGATGAGAACTGGACTCGCAGATTTGTTTTTATACTACTATGAAAGTGTTTATTACATTGTCACCGGCTAGCCAGGGATTCATTCTCGATTCGTTTAATAATCTCGGTATCTAGATGACATACTCAGTATTGACAACAATCCGTTCTTTGCTATGGTCACGAATGTGTATTCCAATAGCTCACGTTGAATAAAGCCAACAGCTCCGATACTGAAACAGCCTTCCTCGATCTTCATCTCTCGATTTCGAATAAAGTCTATGATTAGAGAGACGACTTTAACTATCCACATGCAGATGGTGTTTTACCTCACCACATGTGGGCGATGAATTTAGAAAATAAGGGTTTGTCTATTTTCAACTCTTACAATGTTTAAACGGTGGTTAATTTAAAGATTTTGAAGGTAGTTTGGAAGTCAATATCTACGTAAAATTTAATTCGAGAACGCAAACCTGCAAACATGACACAAACGCGTAACAACCATTACTTACGATAAACATTTCAGCTATGTGATACAGAGAAATGCAGTTCAGTGCATTTGAATTTTGTATCAACTCATACATTATTCACCAAGTCAATTATATCAATGAATCTTGCGAGAGGAAATAACATGTTTTATATCTGTATAGTATATTGTACTTATCTGATTCGGCCAGCTTCATTTGGTGAAAAATTAGTATAACATGTATCTACTTAACCGCAAATATGGCATAACATATTATATCTTCTGTCAACTGATGTCTTTATTAGCATTCGTTTTGGTACAAATATGATATGACGCGCATATGAAATATGGTAATAATGTGATAACTGTATTATGTACATATACTACTTGAGTGTACTTAACCCCTTTTTGGTATTAACCTTCGATAAGCGAGATATGACAATAAGGGTACAAAATCGTTAAAAAGAGCAATTTAAGGGATGTGGTTTTCCGCTAAATTCTGACGACTGTGTTGCAAAAGCGTGTCGACCTTAATGGCGATTTAATGAGGCGGGGAGCATGTATAAAAACTCTGCTTTAAACCTATACAGTATACACTATACGGTCGATTTGAACGCTCTCGTATTAACAGGACGTTGTGTTGATGCACCTGAAGAAGGATTTTGTGCGATTTTACAAACTTTCAGGTAAATTATTTTTACATTTATGAAAAGTAACATATTCCATTATATAATCAGTATAAATGTGTGTTCATGATGATTTAGAGTGTGTAGTAATTAAAACTGTGTAGCCTTTTTGCGATAGTTTGGACAATGCGTAACATCTCTTTTATAAATATCATTTCTTACAGGATCTTGCACTTTGTATCTCCTTTTTCTGTTTTGTATATAATAATAATAATAATAATAATAATAATAATAATAATAATAATAATAACAAACATTAAATAAATACTAATTATAATAATAATAAAAAATTACGAAAAACACCACTTAATAAATATTATGAGTTTGTTTGGAAGTGTTAATTCAGTCCCATAGCTACGCTGAGGCACACCGAGGCAGTTGCTTCGGTAGCGTTTTGAAAAGATAGCAAACATCGAAAGGAATATTAAATAAAATCATGCCGTGCTTAAAACTGAAAACCATGTCCGGTACTTAAACGCAAGAAATCCAAATACAAAGTTCGGGTGGGCATGTTACCAAGTTATCCTGGAATGGTATTTGCCGAGGTTAAAGTTCAGTCCTGGCTGTTCTGTAGTGTCGACTTCGCCAATACCGCATATAGAAAATTAGATTATACTCCAATATATCAACACTTATACTACTGGTCTAAATAGATTTATTGAAAACACTGATTTTCGAAATGTTTTTTTTTTTTTTCAGAAAATTGCAATAAGCACAATGAAGAATTGTCTGATATGTATGACATGCATCTTGGTGAGCTTAGTGGACAAGACCTTTGCCGTACCAAGTGAGTGACACGGTGTTTTCTTCTTTTTCTGTGTCCTTTCCGGAAGATTCGAGCAGCGTCTAGTTAAGCCGGACATGTCATTTAGTGTGTTGCATGTGTGTAGCAAACCGTTCTATTAGACTACGTTTAAATATTTATTAAACCGTTGTATATGTTTTGTGTTATTGGTTTACTTAATGATGAGGGTCTGTTTAAATCAAGTCATAAAATAACACGTGCTTACATGTACTTAAACATACATTTAACGTCTGTTTAAATGGGCTTCGTTGTATATATACTCATACAAGACCAATCCAGTCCGCAATTTATGACAACATCGTACTCTTGTAATAATGTCCTTGGAGTTGAAAGTACCCAGTAGCTTTAGTTCACGTTCTTTCCAGTACTCGTATATTCATGATGAATATAAGATAACACTATTCTCGTAAAAATCGCGAAAAAATACGTTTTCCTATATTCATAACCTTATTGCAGGTATCACGGTCAACTCTTGTAGCAGGCTCGATACAGCGTTTAATGTGTTGAACGGCGTCCCTGGTGGTAGGGTATTTATAGAAACAATCGACGTCACTTCCGATAACTGTTTTCATCCAATCACAAACAACAGTACAGAGGCTTTTACTACCGACTTCGGTGCCTGTGGAGTCGTCTATGACGAACTCGACTCTGGGGTATGTGTGTTGTAGCTTCCTTTGATCTAATTTCAGTATCTTGGCTTAGACTTGTTGTCTTTGGCATTTGCGATTTTAAGGTGGTAATGTCTTCTTTAATCCAACTTTTCAATGGGGTTACCCATTTTTTTTAAGTAACCAGTAATTAGCAAATGTATAAGTAATTACTCTTAAATCATAGCTAATTGTTGTTGAGACAAGCGTAGGTGTGTATTAGTTTTTTATTGCCTTTTTAATCTAAATTTATATATATATATATATATATATATATATATATAATAATATATAATATAAAAGTCAAACAGGAAATGCAGCTTTCATAGAACACAGTAAACCCAAAAACGACAAACATGAATGGCAATAGTTTATAAATGTTGTCCTTATTTAAAACAATTGCAAAGTTAACTGCGTGTTTGTTCATCCAGCGCCAAATCGAGTTTGTGGTCGTAATACAAGACTTAGCGGCATACAACTACTTCACAGATCATCGATATAAAGTAGTCTGTACCTTCGTGATCGGACAGGCCACAGCTAATGATGTCGTCGTTACGAGGTGACATCTTATTTTTATTTTATTTCATTTTGTAACGACAGTTTGCATAAGCATAGTTTACCTTTTTTCCATGAAAGTGAAATACAGTCAAACCTGAATTAAGCGACCAATAAAGGGAAGAGCAACCTTGGTCTCTTAACACAGGGTGTCTTAATATATGTGTATATTAATTATAAGCAAGTGGTCGTTTAATTGAGGTGATATCAGGTTTTATGGTACCAGTAAAACCTGGGCACAGTTGTTCAAAGATAAGTCAAAATTTCAAATCTCTCTAAATGTCCGATAAATGGATATTTATACCAGAAATTGGACATATGAAAGCATTATGTTAAGAAGAAATGCAAATTAAAAACTGTTAGTAGTACAAAACATATTTTTATGAGAAAACGACCTTTGAAAGTTGACACTAACCAAGGATAAAGGTAACCGATCTTTGAACAACTTGGCCGAGGTCTCTTCACGTTTAATTATCTCGTTTGCATTGTTCATTTACTCTATATGCTTTGCTTTTTTAACTTGTAAAGCTTTAAAACATAACTGTTAGTTTACATTACTGAGTAATGAATGTTTTCATTAATCATGATGTGACATAATCTTCCCTTCCGCATTAATCCCAAAATACTCCCATTATGGCTGACCTCTATATGGTGAAACTAGTCGTATATGCTGGGAGATGACGTGGTCCAGTGGACTGCACGGTCGGCATAAAATCTGCACTATCCCAGTTCAAGCTTCCCCGGTGCAGCAGTTTTGTCGTTTTGTTGTGTGTGTGTGGGTGGGGTGGATGTTACCTTCGCTTAGCCTCGAGAGTCGGATATGGACGAAAACCGGGCGGTCCTGTATAAGGGGGAATACTTAACATCGTCCGAGCATGCTCAAAGATGAATGGCCACCCCTTTGGTATTATTACCAATTAACAAATTTAACTCATAAACATCATATGAACATTTGATAGTCTTGCAGAGAACATTAATTTTGATAGTCTTGCAAAGAAACATATATTGAAAACCGCTAATAAGTTGTATGTAAACATAAGTATTATTTGCATGACGTAGATACTACTTTTAGACTGCACGTGGAAATGAGGTAAATCTGAATTGTATCCACAACTATTGCCAGATAATTGATAAATACATTTACCTGTGGATTAATTTGCCTGTTCAAAGTTTTCTACGTCATCAAATAAAATCTTATTCTCGCTTTTCACAGAAATTGCAATGTGTGAATTGTAAATATCTATTATTGTGTATTGATTTCGATTTAAATAAACATAGATATGTTCATGAAACAAAAAATGGCCGGAGAACTTTAAGAATCATTCGTTATTAAGAGTATGGTAGGGTCCTATGTATCATTTCCCTCTACTGTGTTCATTAGCCGTTCAACAAAATTCAGTTACTCTTATATGCAAAATGTCTCAACTTATTCAGCATCATTCTTATTATTTAAGTTCAAACGACCCCGAAGGCACTGCTGCGGGTCAAGTGGATCATACTGTAACCCCGAGACCTCAACTGACCCTCTACCAGGTGGATTCAGTTGGAGGGACCTCGGTCAGTTCCAACCAGATGGTGGAGATGGGCACAAACATGATGTTGAAGGTTGAACTGGTACAAAATATACGTAAGTTGTAAAGGGTATTGTATTCAAGCAGAATTATCATAAAACACATATGCGTAAGAGCATACCATTGCGTACTCCCGCCTGAATTGAAAGCTTGTATTAGCAAGCTTTTATAACGGATATTTCGACAATAAACATGTTTAAAAACATATTTTGCTGAAACAATGCGATAACCTTTTTAAAATTACCTATTAAGTGATTTAATTTTATAATATGCAAACTTTTTAAGCTGAAATTAAGGTTTTATTTCATACCCCAGCCAACCCCGTTTTCGCTTCATGGAGACGGGGTTGAATGGGGTATGTACATTAATACTCGGACCACGTAATGACAAAGAAAACTCACCGAGACACTAAATAGGTATTTCTTCATTATACGAATGTGTGCACTTTATATATTTATTTCGTAATGTTTTGCCGCGGGGTGGGCGGGCTGGGTGTGAGGGGGAGCGGTGTTTGATCAATCAAAGCACACACATTACATACAGTAAAATCTTTTTTGTGCTTTATTAAGTGAACCTCCGTCTGTAAAGAAATTATCATTATACATTAAAGCCAAACTATGTTTATTTTCCAACTTAAAGGAGAGAGGATACTAACTTTGTGTCGAGTATAGGCGTATAACCGTCAAATTTGCATTAAACAACCCGATGTTCCCAGGCACTGAAACAACACAATTGAAAAGTTACCGTCCGATAAAAT
>JAWPHD010015515.1:0-54865 GCA_037043455.1 Cyrtodaria siliqua | reverse complement strand
GTTTTACACTTGGGATGGGAAGTCTTATTTTATGGGTAAAACGTGCTAAACTGATGTAAACACAATAAAATCAAATCAAATACGTCAATTATCGATCAGAAAGTATGTAGGTTACTAATGAGTACCCTTCTTTGTGGCTTTCTAGTCTATTGTCTCGATTGTGGTGTCTACATATCTAGTTACAATCCACTGTGTACGGATGATCCCTTCAGCTTGACATCCAGAGGTCTTTAGTGTCTACATATCTGGTTACAATCCACTGTGTACGGATGATCCCTTCAGCTTGACATCCAGAGGTATTTAGTGTCTACATATCTGGTTACAATCCACTGTGTACGGATGATCCCTTCAGCTTGACATCCAGAGGTCTTTAGTGTCTACATATCTGGTTACAATCCACTGTGTACGGATGATCCCCTTCAACTTGACATCCAGAGGTCTTTAGGTCTACATATCTGGTTACAATCCACCTGTGTACGGATGATCCCCTTCAGATTGACATCCAGAGGTATTTAGAGTTTACATATCTGGTTACAATCCACCGTGTACGGATGATCCCCTTCAGAATGACATCCTGAGGTCTTTAGTGTCTACATATCTGGTTACAATCCACTGTGTACGGATAATCCCTACAGCTTAACATCCACAGGTCTTTAGTGTCTACATATCTGGTTACAATCCACTGTGTACGGATGATCCCTTCAGATTGACATCCAGAGGTATTTAGTGTCTACATATCTGGTTACAATCCACTGTGTACGGATGATCCCTTCAGCTTGACATCAGAGGTCTTTAGTGTCTACATATCTGGTTACAATCCACTGTGTACGGATGATCCCTTCAGATTGACATCCAGAGGTATTTAGAGTTTACATATCTGGTTACAATCCACCGTGTACGGATGATCCCTTCAGAATGACATCCTGAGGTCATTTAGTGTCTACATATCTGGTTACAATCCACCTGTGTACGGATAATCCCTACAGCTTAACATCCAGAGGTCTTTAGTGTCTACATATTTGGTTACAATCCACTGTGTACGGATGATCCCTTCAGCTTGACATCCAGAGGTCTCTTAGTGTCTACATATCTGGTTACAATCCACTGTGTACGGATGATCCCTTCAGATTGACATCCAGAGGTCTTTAGTGTCTACATATCTGGTTACAATCCACTGTGTACGGATGATCCCTTCAGATTGACATCCAGAGGTATTTAGAGTTTACATATCTGGTTACAATCCACCGTGTACGGATGATCCCTTCAGAATGACATCCTGAGGTCTTTAGTGTCTACATATCTGGTTACAATCCACTGTGTACGGATAACCCTACAGCTTAACATCCAGAGGTCTTTAGTGTCTACATAATCTGGTTACAATCCCACTGTGTAAGGATGATCCCCTTAAGAATGACACTCCTGAGGTCTTTAGTGTCTACATATCTGGTTACAATCCACTGTGTACGGATGATCCCTTCAGATTGACATCCAGAGGTATTTAGTGTCTACATATCTGGTTACAATCCACTGTGTACGGATGATCCCTTCAGCTTGACATCCAGAGGTCTTTAGTGTCTACATATCTGGTTACAATACCACTGTGTACGGATGATCCATTCAGCTTGAACATCCAGAGGTATTTAGTATCTACATATCTGGTTACAATCCACTGTGTACGGATGATCCCTTCAGCTTGACATCCAGAGGTCTTTATTGTCTACATACTTGGTTACAATCCACTGTGTACGCGATAATCCTACAGCTTAACATGCGGAGGTCTTTAGTGTCTACACTATCTGGTTACAATCCACTGTGTACGGATGATCCCATCAGCCTTGACCATCCAGAGGTCTTTAGTGTCTACATATCTGGTTACAATCCACTGTGTACGGATGATCCATTCAGATTGACATCCAGAGGTATTTAGTGTCTACATATCTGGTTACAATCCACTGTGTACGGATGATCCCTTCAGATTGACATCCAGAGGTCTTTAGTGTCTACACTATCTGGTTACAATCCACTGTGTACGGATGATCCCTTCAGCTTGACAATCCAGAGGTCATTAGTGTCTACATGTCTGGTTAAAATCCACTGTGTACGGATGATCCCTTCAGATTGACATCCAGAGGTATTTAGAGTCTACATATCTGGTTACAATCCACTGTGTAAGGATGATCCCTTCAGACTGACATCAGAGGTCTATAGTGTACTACCTATCTGGTTACAATCCACTGTGTACGGATTATCCCTTCAGCTTGACATCCAGAGGTATTTAGAGTCTACATATCTGGTTACAATCCCACTGTATACGGATGATCACTTCAGATTGACATCCTGAGGTCTCAAGTGTCTACATATCTGGTTACAATCCACTGTGTACGGAAGCTCCCTTCAGCTTGCCATCCAGAGATATTAGAGTCTAACCTTATCCATGGTTACAATCAACTGTGTACGGATGATACCCTTCATAATGACATCCTGAGGTACTAAGATTCTACATATTAGGTATACAATCCCTGAGTACGGATAATTCACCTTCAATAATTGACGAAACTCTAGACCACACTATCAGTACCACACCATATAACTTCATCACCAACACTCAATCCAACATCTTACAAACTATAACACACAATTAACCCCACCACATATACTTAATCACAAACTCAATCCACATTTTACAAACTCTACACCAACACATTAACCCCAACCCATATACCTTCATCACCAAACCTCAATCCCACAATTTTAAAACTCTACACCACACATTAACCAACCCATATACTTCATACCAAACCTAATCCACCTCCTCTTAAAACTATACACCACAATTACCCCACACATATACTTCATCACCAACCTCAATCCAACCTCTTACAAACTATAACCCACACATTAACCCACCCCATATACTTCATCAAACCACCTAATCCAACCTCCTACAAACTATAACCCACACATTAACCCCCACCATATACCTTCATCACAACCTAATCCACCCTCATACAAACTATAACCCACACATTAACCCACCACATTTACTTCATCACAACTCAATCCACCCTCATACAAACTCTAAACCACAATTAACCCACCCTATACCTTCATCACCAACCTCCATCCACATCTTAAAACTATAACCACACATTAACCCAACCATATACTTCAACCACCACCTAACCCACCTCTTAAAACTATAACCAACAATTAAACCAACCCATATACTTCATCACCAACCTAATCCCCACCTCTTACAAACTATAACCCACACAATTAACCCCACATATACCTTCATCACAACCTCAATCCCACCTCTTACAACTATAACCACAATTAACCCCCACCATATACCTTCATCACCAACCTAATCCCACCCTCTTAAAACTATAACCACACATTAACCCACCAACTACCTTCATCACAAACCCTCAATCCCACTCTTAAAACTATACACACAATTAACCCCACCATATACTTCATCAACAACTCAATCCCACTCTTAAAACTATACACCACAATTAACCCCACCCATATACTTCATCACAAACTCAATCCACCTCAATAAAACTATAACCCACAATTAACCCCCACCATTTACTTCATCAACAACCTCAATCCCACCTCATACAATCTCTAACCACAACTAACCCCACCATATACCTTCACCAACCACCTAACCCCCACCCTCTTAAAACTATAACCCACACATTAACCCACCATACTACATAACCAACCAATCCACCTCAACAAACTATAACCACACAAAACCCCCCACATATACCTACATCACAACTCAATCCACACTAAAACTATAACCACAATAAACCCCACCACATATACATCAACACCAACCTCAACCACCTCATACAAACTCTAAACCCACAATTAACCCACCCTACTACATCAAACACACCCAACACATACCAACACTACACACACATAAACCCCACCAAAAACCCCACCCCACAAACCCCCAACCACTACAACAACCACATAACCCCACAAACACCCACCCAACACAACTCACCCACCAAACCACAAACACCACTAACACACAATACCCCCACAAAAACAACCATCAACCCACAACAATCCACCCACAAAACTACAACCCAACAATAACCCCACCCATAAACCTCCACCACAACACCCACTAACAACACCACTAACCACACATAACCCCACACCAAATACCACACAACCCAAAACCACACTCACAACAACCACCAAACCCCCAACACACCCACCTAACCAACACCCCCAAACCCACCAACAACCACAAACCACCCACAAACCACCACACTAACAACACAACACCCCCACCCACAAACACATAACCCCCACACAAACCCCACCCCAACAACTACAACCTCAAACCCACCCCCACACCACCCAACAACACAAACCACCAACAAACAACACACCCCACACCTCCCACTACCAACACCCACAACACCCACTAACCCCCCAAAACCCACCACTAACAACAACAACCCCACAACCAACACAAACCCCCAACAACAACCCCAACCAACCAACCCACACCCAAAACACCACAAAACAACACCAACAACCACACAACACCCCACCACTAAACCCCACAACCTACACAACACCCCTACACACTACCCACAACACCTACACAACCAACACATCCAACCCACCAACCTACACACTACCCAACCTCACAACCCCACACACTCCCCACCCAACACCACAATCCAACCCCCACACACCATTACACACCCCACCCTACCCAACAACTACCCAACCTCACATACTACCACCCACCACCATTACTACCCACAATCCTCTACCCACACACCCCCTAATACAACCCCTCACATACCTCCCACCCACCCACCCTCATAACCTCATACTCTTCAACACTCCCCCTATTCAATACCCCTCAACATACTCCCCACCCCTCCACATTCATACCTCACTCATTCACACCTACCCCCTATTCAATACCCCCCTCACATACTCCCACCCACACCCAATTCATAACCCCTCATCCATTCACCACCTACCCCCTATTCAATACCCCTCACATACTCCCACCACCTCCAATTCATACCTATCCATTCACACCTACACCCCTATTCAATACCCCCCTCACATACTCCCCACCCCACCCACATTCATACCCTCATCCATTACACAACCCTACCCCCCTATTCAATACCCCCCTCACATACTCCCACCCTCCACATCCATAACTACTACCTTTCAAACACTACCCCCCTATTCAATAACCCCTCAACATACTCACCACCCTCCACCTTCATACCAAATCCTTTCACACCACTACCCCCTTATTCAATACCCACCTCACATACACCACACCACACCACATTCATACCCAAATCCCTTTCACACCTAACCCCCTATTCAATAACCCCCTAACATACCCCCCAACCCACTCACATTCATACCCAATCACTTTAACACTACCACCTATTCAATAACACCCTCAATACTCACCAACCCTCTAACTCATACACCTATCCTTGACACAACTACCCCTATTCAATAACCCCTCACATACTACACCACCCTACAATTGCATAACATCATACTTGAACATCCTACCACATATTTAAATAACACATCTAACATATTCTACACACCACTCCACACATTACTATACCCCAAATACTGTAACCTGAATCACAACTAACCCCTATTAATAGTCAACCCAGATAATTATACCACAAACAACAGACCAATTGCAATCAATACCTCTCAACCACCTACACAATTAGATATAACCCATCTGAATAGACACTAAAGACCTTAAGACAACTGAATCATACACCTACACTAGTGATTGCAACAAATACCCTAAGACATCCCACTCTGATACAACTACAGAGAACAACCTGTCACTAATTGCTTTAACACCATAAAGACTGCACACCTACATCATGGATTACACGCATAGAAGGGAACCTCCTAACACATTGGATAGTAACCCGATATGAAGACACTAACTGACTCTGGAAGTCACCATACTAGGATCATCGTAACCAGTTGGATTGTAACCAGATATGTAGACACTAAAGACCTCTGGATGTCAAGCTGAAGGGATCATCCGTACACACGTGGATTGTCAACCAGATATGTAGACACTAAAGACCTCATGGATGATAAGCTGTAGGGATTATCCGTACACAGTGGATTGTAACCAGATATGTAGACACTAAAGACCTCAGGATGTCAATCTGAAGGGATCATCCGTACACGGTGGATTGTAACCAGATATGTAAACTCTAAATACATCTGGATGTCAATCTGAAGGTATCATCCGTACCCAGTGGATTGTAACCCAGATAAGTAGACACTAAAGACATCTGGATGTCAAGCTGAAGGGATCATCCTTACACAGTGGATTGTAACCATATATGTAGACACTAACAAACGTCTGGATGTCAAGCTGAAGGAATCATCGTACACAGTGGATTGTAACCAGATATGTAGACACTAAATACTCTGAATGTCAAGCTGAAGGGATCATCCGTACACAGTGGATTGTAACCAGATATGTAGACACTACAGACCTCTGGATGTCAAGCTGAAAGGATCATCCGTACACAGTGGATTGTAACAGATATGTAGACTCTAAAGACCCCCAAGATGTCAATCTTAAGGGATCATCCGTACACAGTGTATTGTAACCAGATAAGTAGACTCTAAAGACCCCAGGATGTCAATCTTAAGGGATCATCCGTACACAGTGGATTGTAACCAGATCTGTAGACACTAAAGACCTCAGGATGTCAATCTGAAGGGATCATCCGTACACAGTGGATTGTAACCAGATATGTAGACTCTAAACTACCCTCAGGATGTCAATCTGAAGGTATTATCCGTACACAGTAGATTGTAACCAGATATGTAGACTCTTAATACCTCAGGATGTCAATATGAAGGTATCATCCGTACACAGTAGATTGTAACCATATAAGTAGACTCTAAATATCTCTGGATGGCAAGCTGAAGGGAGCATCCGTACACAGTGGATTGTAACCAGATATGTAGACACTTGAGACCTCAGGATGTCAATCTGAAGTGATCATCCGTAAACAGTGGATTGTAACCAGATATGTAGACTCTAAATACCTCTGGATGTCAAGCTGAAGGGATAATCCGTACACAGTGGATTGTAACCAGATATGTAGACACTAAAGACCTCTGGATGTCAGTCTGAAGGGATCATCCTTACACCGTGGATTGTAACCAGATATGTAGACTCTAAATACCTCTGGATGTCAATCTGAAGGGATCATCCGTACACAGTGGATTTTAACCAGACATGAAGACACTAAAGACCCTCTGGATGTCAAGCTGAAGGGATCATCCGTACACAGTGGATTGTAACCAGATATGTAGACACTAAAGACCTCTGGATGTCAATCTGAAGGGATCATCCGTACACAGTGGATTGTAACCAGATATGTAGACACTAAATACCTCTGGATGTCAATCTGAATGGATCATCCGTACACAGTGGATTGTAACCAGATATGTAGACACTAAAGACCTCTGGATGTCAAGCTGAAGGGATCATCCGTACACAGTGGATTGTAACCAGATATGTAGACACTAAAGACCTCCGCATGTTAAGCTGTAGGGATTATCCGTACACAGTGGATTGTAACAGATATGTAGACAATAAAGACCTCTGGATGTCAAGCTGAAGGGATCATCCGTACACAGTGGATTGTAACCAGATATGTAGATACTAAATACCTCTGGATGTCAAGCTGAATGGATCATCCGTACACAGTGGATTGTAACCAGATATGTAGACACTAAAGACCTCTGGATGTCAAGCTGAAGGGATCATCCGTACACAGTGGATTGTAACCAGATATGTAGACACTAAATACCTCTGGATGTCAATCTGAAGGGATCATCCGTACACAGTGGATTGTAACCAGATATGTAGACACTAAAGACCTCAGGATGTCATTCTTAAGGGATCATCCTTACACAGTGGATTGTAACCAGATATGTAGACACTAAAGACCTCTGGATGTTAAGCTGTAGGGATTATCCGTACACAGTGGATTGTAACCAGATATGTAGACACTAAAGACCTCAGGATGTCATTCTGAAGGGATCATCCGTACACGGTGGATTGTAACCAGATATGTAAACTCTAAATACCTCTGGATGTCAATCTGAAGGGATCATCCGTACACAGTGGATTGTAACCAGATATGTAGACACTAAAGACCTCTGGATGTCAATCTGAAGGGATCATCCGTACACAGTGGATTGTAACCAGATATGTAGACACTAAAGACCTCTGGATGTCAAGCTGAAGGGATCATCCGTACACAGTGGATTGTAACCAAATATGTAGACACTAAAGACCTCTGGATGTTAAGCTGTAGGGATTATCCGTACACAGTGGATTGTAACAGATATGTAGACACTAAAGACCTCAGGATGTCATTCTGAAGGGATCATCCGTACACGGTGGATTGTAACCAGATATGTAAACTCTAAATACCTCTGGATGTCAATCTGAAGGGATCATCCGTACACAGTGGATTGTAACCAGATATGTAGACACTAAAGACCTCTGGATGTCAAGCTGAAGGGATCATCCGTACACAGTGGATTGTAACCAGATATGTAGACACTAAATACCTCTGGATGTCAATCTGAAGGGATCATCCGTACACAGTGGATTGTAACCAGATATGTAGACACTAAAGACCTGTGGATGTTAAGCTGTAGGGATTATCCGTACACAGTGGATTGTAACCAGATATGTAGACACTAAAGACCTCAGGATGTCATTCTGAAGGGATCATCCGTACACGGTGGATTGTAACCAGATATGTAAACTCTAAATACCTCTGGATGTCAATCTGAAGGGATCATCCGTACACAGTGGATTGTAACCAGATATGTAGACCTAAAGACCTCTGGATGTCAAGTTGAAGGGATCATCCGTACACAGTGGATTGTAACCAGATATGTAGACACTAAAGACCTCTGGATGTCAAGCTGAAGGGATCATCCGTACACAGTGGATTGTAACCAGATATGTAGACACTAAATACCTCTGGATGTCAAGCTGAAGGGATCATCCGTACACAGTGGATTGTAACCAGATATGTAGACACTAAAGACCTCTGGATGTCAAGCTGAAGGGATCATCCGTACACAGTGGATTGTAACTAGATATGTAGACACCACAATCGAGACAATAGACTAGAAAGCCACAAAGAAGGTACTCATTAGTAACCTACATACTTTCTGATCGGATAATTGACGTATTTGATTTGATTTTATTGTGTTTTACATCAGTTTAGCACGTTTTACCCATAAAATAAGACTTCCCATCCCAATGTAAAACGTCGATAGCCTTATCCGGTATGCAAGAAAGTCTTATCTTTAAGGGTAAAAATAAAAGTCACCTGCGCACCAAAATCTGGTATGCAGGAAAACATGCAAAACGTTAGTAGCTGGCCGCGTCAACGCACGACATGTCTCTGATATGCAAGAAAAAGAATCTATCATGGTCATTCGGTTCAGTTGGACTTCCCTATCTTCACCAGATACCAATGAGCGATTCTTATAATGTTATGTATGTTGCTGTATCCCTATGGTATTTCCTAAGCGATTAGACTGAAACATGAGACGAAGGCACACACTTTGATGTAAAAAGATGAATTTGTTACTGTCACCTAACGTGCTGAAAATCCTATAGAACTCGCCATTTTACCTCATTTAAAAAATAATATATATAAAATAATAAAATAAAACAAAAACAAAATTAATAAAATACGGTGAGTATTATTTTTTGTACATGGTCCGTTTTGTCTTATGAAATGGTCCATTAGGTCCAATGATCTGGTCTATTTTTCCCTGATCCGTTTTGCCCATGGTCCGTTTTGTCCATGTACGCATTTAAATACTAGGTCCTCTATGGGCATCAGTTTTAACAAAAAGCAAAACATGTAACAACATACATACCAGATGTAGAATGGCAATGTTATACATATTGTATAAGTAATGCTGAAAGAATACCGTTAGACAATTAAATGAGGCTAAAAGTACACAAACATTGGAAACAAGAGTCACAATACAAACTGTATCGCTGTACTGGTTCAAGGCTGACTGATGTCCATACTATGTTTAAATAATTTGTAAATCGTTGATACAATTCTTCTCACACATTCTGTGGAAATCAATTTGGGGGCGCCGTGTCACAGATATAGCTGTTTTTCAAACTTCACCAAGCTGTTATTAGATTTAAAAGTATGAAAAGTACAGGTAAAGAATCAAATGAACAAATAATATCTTAAATAATTCAAGGGCCATAACTCTGATATTTCTAAACTAACATGGCTAGTTTTTGAAAGTGTCCATGTTTTACTTTATGACAAAGGTAACATCAGAAAATAAAATATAAAAAAGGCAAAAGGTGATGGGAGTGGGGGCGCATGGTGTGTTATGTGGATAAATCAGATATGGTTGGTTTTTGAAATTTATCCAAGCTTTTGTTGCTATTTACATATGAACAAGTCTGGATAAAAATGTAGTACAAGTTTAGTGCTTTTAAATAATTCAAGGGTCAAAACTCTACTGTTTCAAGTCCGACATGGCTAGTTTTTGAATTTGTGCAGACTTTCTTCTACGACCAAGATACCTTTATGAAACAACATATTGTTAAAGGCGGGAAGGGTTGGGGCGGGCAGAGTGTGTGCTTTGTGTGTCAGGGAGTGTGTGTTAAGCGGAGGTGCGGGTTGGAGAGGAGAGGGGCGGGGGGGGGAGGGTGGGGGTGGATGGATATGGCTTGTTTTATTCCAAGCCTGTCTGGTAATTAACCAACTGCAAGAGTTTGGTAAAATTTAAAAAAAAGTCAAATAATTCAAGTGAACATAAATGTGCTGATTCTAGCCTGACTCATGGCTTGGTTTTGAAGTTCTTCTATGACCAGTGTACTTCATAAAATTAACTGATTCAAAAGAAAAATGCAAAGGGTGTGGGGTCTGTGTGTTTAGTGGGTTGATTGTTATGTGATGGGGTGTGTGTCAGATATGGCTATTTTTCAAAATTATCCAAACCCTCATTCATATATATAACGTCTTGACCCCCATTATCGTGGTATTCCCATTATCGTGGTACGTCATCACACGCGATATTTATGATATATGACGATGAGTGACGATGAGCTATTTTTACCAGAAGGGAATCCCCAACACTTTTGGAATATAAAAGGTAAATCAACTGCATCAATTTTCCTAAAGCATTATAAAAAGTACAAATCTGTTAAAGAACAACTATTGTTTAAGTTTGGACAATGTTTCTACCTCATATATATCCCCATAACAAAGTTACTTCGTGTTTACATTCATCCATCTGTTGTCCCAGAATGCAGACGCTGCTTCTACTGGGTCGCACCAGTTTGGACTATTCCATTTTCCTGAAGGAGCATTCATAAAAAGACATTGCGCAGCACATACCGTACTTCCTATAATAAAGAGCATTTACTCTGCCAAGCCAAATTATCGATGTGTGGGTTTTAAATTGAAGAAAGAGCGATCATGGACTGGCTTTTGAAGCTTGTGTTTTTGATTTAAAATAATTATAGAAAATAAAAAATATTATATTTATATTCCTAATTCCTTTTAACTTACCATTTGCAAAGAAATCAATATATAGTATATGTACATTTTTAGAGTTTATACGGTACAGAAGTGATCTGATGCAATGCGCAAAAAGTCGGTAAGTAAACACGTGTCCGCTACAATTATACAATTTAAGGTTTAGCTGATATTATATGTGTAAATCAGGTTACATCAATGAAACCTTGTCTGAATAAAGTTTTAATTAACTTCACAACATGGTTTACGCTTTAAATATCTCATTTGGATCATTTTTCGAATTGCCACGATAATGGGGACCCTCTATCAAAAATGGAATCTTCCGACCCAATCGCAATAGTTCACGACATCCGGTAAAAAGTGATTCACGGGAGACAATTTTGTCAATGTAAACAAAGATGATATATTACTGAATTCAGAGGTCATTGAAATCGAGAACAATTATGAATGGTTGTAGCGCAGTTCACGTTTCACCACGATATACCACGATAATGGGGGCAATGAAGTAACTCTGTAAAAAAAAAGAAAAATAAGTTTCAATTGAAGTTTTAAACCGGAATATACATACGACTATTAAAATGCACATACCGCTGAATTGCTACACATTGTATACATCACAATCTTAAAAAAAATCGAGCCAGATATGATATCACAAATCACGTAGAGGGCATTATTAAAAACGTGCAGAACAGTATAATAGCATCGGATATACTTATGTTAAATGCAATGCATACGTTTTACACTGACCCTAGCTACGAGAATCGTAAGACACTGTGATTCGGCAGACATATTTTTCTTACATGTTTACCATTTAAAATATCACGCGCGGAATTGTTCCGTATTTTGAAACTTAAACTCGACAACGTTAGCAGGAAAGCGTCAGGTATGTGAGTAGGACGTAGTTATGTTTCCAAATACGGAACGAGACGTCACATGAGGACGAGAGCGAGATTATTTCGTTTTGCCTCATTTTCAACACATACAAGGTTATATATGACGGTCAGAGGCAGATCACCCATTCTTCCTGGATAGAACCAGTACTGTACATCCGTAAGAATCGACATTTCTTCACTTACAAGTCGAGCTCCCAGTGGGATTCGAACCCGCAGCGGTGAGGGGCGAAGGTTTACAACGCAATGTCGTTAACCATTCGGCCACGATTTCGAACGTTAACAATGAAAATGTCGGAAATTAACAGTCCTCTAACAGTGGCCTTCGAACACTGACAATATCGCCAATATCGGCGTGTCTGTCCCCTCTTTGGGGGTCATCTGTATGCAGTTGTAGTATTAAAGGTTTGTTCTATTGAACTACGGTGGTTGTTTATGCAGGCATTGCGTGCTGCCGTCAGAAACCTCGCCGGAAAAGTGCGTACGGGGGTCGGTACGGTGTCCTGTTGATCTTTAAAGGCAAAAGAATCACGGCTCTATGGTAGGTACATACTATCATTAAAGACATAATTTTCGGGTCTACACGGACCCTTGTGTATTTGCGATATGTTTCCTTCATTATATTTCGTTCAAATTAAAAACGGTTTGCAAGCATCTATCCAGTGATATACGCATTTCAGAACTACAAAATGCATTGTGTCTCATTTATTATTAAAATATTTGAACGAGGTTAACACTGACACCTAGACACCTAATTAATTCTCCAATTTATAATGTTTTCGGATTTTAAAGAACTACAAATGTATCTTTCCAGTGGTATATCAATTATAACGACGCCCATTCATTTGTTTAATTCCAGTTATCAAATCTGGACAATTTCCTAGTATATATATTAACATATGAACACATCTGGTAAAGATGGGATGAAAATAGAAGGAGATAGATTCTTAACAAAGCAAAGTTTTTGACATGTTTATATATTAAAAAAATATCTCTTTTTTGAAATAGTCCACGCTTTCTTCTATTACCGAGATAACTTCATCAAATGTAAGATTTCCAAACATAAAAACAAACTGGAGGTTGGGAATGGGGCGGTGAGGGGTGTTGAGGAAGTGGTGAGGTTGGGTGGCCTTGATAGTGTTGTGATTGAGTCAGATATGGCTGGTTTTAAACTTTTCCGGGCTTTATCGATATAAACAAGTTTGGTAAAGATCGGATAAATAAAAAGGACCTACAATTTTAATAAAAATTGCTTCCGTGGGTTGAACTGCAAACCCACACTACCTGCCCAGGTATGAGTGACTGACCACGTTCCCAACTGAGCAGAGCGGGAATACTAAATAAACAATGTATCGTACAATATACGGTAGTATTGAATTTGGTTTTACGGCGCACCAACACATAAAAGTTTATATGGTGCCAACAGGAATGAACATTCCAGGCTCACTCTACATTTTCATCTAGATAACAAAAATATGCAGAATGGGCCTAGAACCTTCTCACCCGCAGAATTGCAGAGTTGCTGTAAATTCCATTTTTGCTGGAGCCACATCATTGTTTTCTGCGACCACCCAAGTAGCACCTGTAACAATACAGGGATCACGATAAAGGCCTTTAATGAACATGACAAAAATTAAACAAGAGGGCCATGATGGCCCTATATCGCTCAACTGAGTACATTTGAACCAATACAACACACTAAATACAAATATTATAAGGTTTTCGTTAGGATATAAATGAAAAAACTAGGATGGGGCAAATACTGACCATTGGTTCACCATTTCAATAAACTTGATGTAATACATACATAATTTTACCCTAGGTTCAATATTTGTAAATATTTGTCTTGGATCAGTAGATGATGGTACATGCAAACTGATTCCGATTCAAAACATGTGTCCAATTTCTATTTAATACAAATATTCAAGTAATAAGTACATATTTCTTATGTAAAGCTTGTGACCTCCGGGATGGGGGTCAATTCTAACCCTTGGATCTTCATTTGAAAACTTGTTAGAGGACTACTAGATGATAGTGCATGCGAAATAAGCTCCAACCTTTGTGGTTTCAGAAATGATTTCAAGTGATTTTGAGTATACAGTCAAACCTGAGTATGAAACCACCGTTTATAGACAAATTGTTGGTATCCCTATGGGTACGAACTGATTTTAATTTTGACATTGTTAATTATCCCCACTTGGATGGGGATGTTCCCCGAGCAACTTCTTATGGGTCTCAACTTATTCGTTTTTCAAGAGTTTGTACCCGAGTTGAGGACTTTAATGTTTGTAATCTTTGTATACTAACAAGCTACTCAATCCGGGTTATCGTTACCGGAAACCTTTGCAAAATTGTATTATCGTAACCCTGATATTCTTTCCAAATATAAAAGTAATTTAAGGACTCTTCTGCGACAAGGACTATCACAACCTGACTTCTATGGTGATGTGATTTTTATGGTTATTATCACTTTCATACTATCTTTGTTAAACTTGTTAAAAACTTTATCAAAAGAGGTTATGACCCTATCATTTTGCAACGTACTGCATGCTTGGTGGTGGACCCTTTTACAGTTCGCCACTATGCTTTCCTCTTTAATTGTACGATGACCGGACAGGCTGTGGGCCCTATGATGACGTCTACCTAAAGCCCATTGGGACGGTGGCGTTTGATGTTTGTCTATGATCTTTCTTGTCGCGCCCTTAATTGTTTATACTCTTGTTGCTCTGACTTTTGCCAAGTCACTGAGTACCTTCATTGTGGCTTTCTAGGCTATTGTTTTTTTGTATTATGTTTACACGAGCATATTTGTGTTTTACTTATATTGCCTATTGATGCTGCCTTGTAGGTTTGAGATTAAATCATGGCGTGGATTTCTTTATTAACACTGTCCTGTTGTAATGGGATGACAGTAGGATAAGTTTGAGGTTTGTTGCACCCTAGAACCTGTTTAATCCCCCAGTGGACTTTGTTGCCACTGACCGTTCCAAGGCGGTAGCCCTATTGTCAACTATTTTGTGTTTGTGATGTCGTTTGCATTTTCTATTACTTTTGCCTTCTCGTTTGTCTGTTTGCGTGTTTATTTTTGTGTTTTGTGGTTGACTGTCGTCCTTGAATGCTGCTTTCCCTGTCCGATATTTGTATCTTTCTTAGTATGCACATCTATTAAGCTACCACCTGTCTTAAGCAGGCACATTTTCAATATCCCGTTTAAAGATTGTTAATGTAAATTAACCTTTATTAAGCAGCCACCTGCTTTTAGGGGTCACTATTGGTCTCTCCCTTGAGTGACTATGAAGCAATATATAATGTATAGCGAGATAGTTTATCAATTCGCGTTTACAGCACTATAGCGCACGTTAGATTTACTATTCCTTGTGGTGTCTTTTTATTGCAACGCGTAATGTAATGTTTAATTTTTATTTAATACAAATGTTTAATTAATAAGTACATATT
The DNA here is from genome assembly GCA_037043455.1 of Cyrtodaria siliqua. Lineage (NCBI taxonomy): Eukaryota > Metazoa > Mollusca > Bivalvia > Adapedonta > Hiatellidae > Cyrtodaria > Cyrtodaria siliqua. Next base: position 38,883 of record JAWPHD010015515.1, on the reverse strand, counting down.
TCTTATGTAAAGCTTGTGACCTCCGGGATGCTTTGGACATCATTTCAAAACTTGATGATAGACTGTAGGCCACCTATAATCCCCCTCCCCCCTCATAGGGAATTTTCTGCAGTATGGTTTTCTGAAAGTATAGCTATCATTTGACATTTTCTGCCATCCGGCCGTTTGGACGTTACTCCGTAACGACTATTTTTTGTACGTTATCTCTTTAAAATTTTAGTCATATACAGTATATGTATATATTTTGATTAGTATGCCTTTTATACTCGCATAATATCTAGTTTTTGTACATATACTGTATGTAAATGCATATTTAGCACACAGAAAGTCATTACTTTGCATGTAACTTACGTTACAAAAGGTACGTTACCAACATTTGAAATATTAATGCATACAAAACATATTTACTGATATCATTTGTTCATTATCTTGTTGCTATGATGACTAGATACAACAATAGACAATGCATTCAAAGCTATTTTCATATTGGATATACTGTAATTTATTATTTCTTAGTGTTGGTGTGTCATATATCGTTTCTTAAATGATTACGTTAACATTGCGCTCAGAAGATAAAACACGATTTAACTGCTATAACTGTTTATTTTGTTTGCGAGCGAGCGAGCGATTGAACGAACAAATCAAATGTTTTAGTTGCAATTGGAACAATACAATTCACATATGGAGTGAGTGAGTGAGTGAGTGAATGATTGAGTGAGTGAGTGAGTGAGTGAGTGAGTGAGTGAGTGAGTGAGTGAGTGAGTGAGTGAGTGAGTGAGTGAGTGAGTGAGTGAGTGAGTGAGTGAGTGAGTGAGTGAGTGAGTGAGTGAGTGAGTGAGTGAGTGAGTGAGTGAGTGAGTGAGTGAGTGAGTGAGCGAGCGAGCGAACGAGAAAACGAACGATCAAATCAATGATCGAAATGTTTTAGTTGCAATTGGAAGCATAACATACACATATGGAGTGCCCCCTGGTGTTCCTGCCGGACTTGACGTCTCCGAGGAGCTTCTGATTGTGTCAGATATTGGACAGCAAGCAATGGACGAATTCGTCAATAGAAGACTGATCGAAATGTCTGCATCGTTCCACGATCCGATCAAATCAAGAAGACGAATCTGAAAACATTTGCCACCGCTGAGATCTCAAAGAAAATTATCTCGTCTAATAACAAACTCATGCAGATAAGAGAGGAGTGCAATATCTTCGGCCAATTCGTCCTTCTTGGTGTTCAGCATGATATTGGACTGAAATTAACATTGTTATTTCCACTTTGTCCAGAACCATGGTCTCTGGCCACTGCTGATGACATGCCAGTGAAGACGGACAAGGCCAAGTTACTTCATTATGTTGAATCTTCGATTGAACCGACAACGATTCGTCTGCAGAATGATTTTGTGTATGCGATTGATGGAATAGCCTTCTTCCAAAGTTTGACAGCCAACCCGGGCACATTGAATAGGTTGCGAACATGATTTTGAAGTAACTACCTAGCAAATCGAGTTGACTTTGTAACGGATATATATCTTACGCAATCTATAAAATCCTATGAGCGCAGAAGAGGTTGTACAACACCAACGTTATTACTCCAAGGGTCGAAGACTAAAACACCACAAGCCTGAAATGGGTTCATGGCCAATGAAGATAACAAGAAGCAACTGATAAACCTGATATTTGAACAGTAGAAGTTCTGACACATTTGCGACTGAGTTGAACGGAAGATGTATTAACTTTGTGGTTGGAGAAGAATGTCACCAACTCACTAGAAGTGAAGATGGTACGAAAGTCAAGGCTAATCCTCGCGAAGAAATATTTTCTACACAGGAGGAGGCTGACACCCGAATTACATTACATTGCCTCGAAATCTGTTCAAGCATGCCAGAGAATTCTACTATCATTGTTTATCACCAGACACAGACGTCTTGATTCTACTGGCAAAGTACCTTCCAGAAATACAGCGCACCGTTTTATTCGATACTGGAACAGGCAACAGAAGGCGCCTTTTGAACAGGATTGTAGAGAGCAAAGGAGAAGATGTAAGTTCTATTCTACCAGCTATGTGAGCTTCACGGGATGTGATACAACAAGTGCATTCGTTCGTCGTGGAAAGGTCTCCTTTGAAAATAATTGAGATGCATGGTGAATATAGAACTACTCTGAAAAAGTTGGGTCAAGATCACGAGTGTTCCCCTGAACTTTATACAGATAATGAGGTATTAGTATGTGCCATTTATAGACACCCTAAGTGCACTGACATCAACAAACTGAGATATGATTTGTTCTTGAAACGGTTTGAAGTCCACGGCCAAGTTCTTAATTCCTACAATGGTATAGACATGAGTTTGCTGCCTCCATGCCGGTCCTCACTGGAGATGAACATAAAACGTGTGTACTACCAGGTATTTGTGTGGCTCCACGCACATGAAAACCAACCGAACCTACCCAAGGTGAAAGAGAGTGGATGGATGTTCAATCCTGAAAGTCATTTGGAATATGGATGAGTCAAGGACAACATAGTGGCACAAGAATTAGTGGAAATTCTTTCAAGAACCAACGACAATGATGGTGATGAAAATGATGATGAACCTGAAATAAGCATGATTGATACGGTATTTGATGATGAAAGTGACAACGATTTGCCATAAACACTTGCCCCTCACTACTGTTGGTTTGAATCCTGACGGGGTCGAATACTTTCATTTGAGGAAGGTGTCAGTTCCTTACAGATGTCTATGTGTTAATACTGGTGTGGAATCCAGGAAGACCGTTTAGCTAACTGACCGTCGGTACAGTAGTGAAACATTGTTGAAAAACCGATGTACAACAAACAAACAAGATCTGAACTGAGATATGTGTGAAATTTATCAAAATTATGAGGACAGGGAGTGATCATCATAATCTGTTACAAACAATCATTATTTCAATGTTTCACTCTATATATACAACTTAATGGAACTTTCATGGATTTCATTAGCATACAATACTACCAATGTAACGTTAGTACCTAAACTAACATGATATACTCTAATATGTGTATGTCGTGATAATTGTGAGGCAATGATTCATTACGATTATGATAAATGCATATACCTAGTCATATATAAGTATATCTGGTCATATCATGTTCTTTAATATTACACATTTTTATTTTTAAACGTAACATATGGTGACGTAAAATAACTTCAAAATATGTCTATTACATTCAGTATTATAAAACTTCATTCTTGAACAGTCATGGTATCCTAAAAGCTATCATATAAACACTTGTGAAAAAAAAAATTGAGTATACAATTAAACCTATGTTAGTAGGCACCTCTTTTAAGCAACTATCTGTCTTAAGCAGGCACCTTTTCTATATCCCGTTTAAACAATGTTAATGTAAATCAACCTTTATTAAGCAGCCACCTGCCTGTAGAGGTCACTATTGGTCTTTCCCTTGAGTGACTATGAAGCAATATGTAATGTATAGCGAGATAGTTTATCAATTAGCGTTTACAAGCACTAGAGCGCAGATTAGATGTACTATTCCTTTGTAGTGTCTTTTTATTGCTACGCGAAATGTAATGTGCCCATTGGGTTGGTCATTATACCCACTTCTTTGTAATTCAAAGTACAAACAATGTAGGACAAAAGAGGACACTATTCGGCAGTAAAATAGGACGATCCCGGATTATTCTGAATTGACTACCTCTCGCTTGGTGTCGCCACTGGGTTACTTCGGTGTGTCCTGAGGCATGAAACACCCTCTTATCTAGTTCTGGGATTCAGGTTCAATTTGATGAACAATCCCTAGGCTGGTTCTCGGATTTATGTTCAATTTAATGAAACATCCCCAAGTCTGGTTCTCGAATTCGTGTTTAATTTGATGAAACAAACCCTAGTCTGGTTCTCGGATTGCTCAATTTAATGAAACATTCCCTAGTCCGGTTCTCGAATTCGTTTACAATTTGATGAAACATCCGCTAGTCTGGTTCTCGAATTCATGTTCACTGTGATGAATAAACCCTAGTCTGGTTCTCGGATTCATGTTCAATTTGATGGAACACCCCCTAGTCTGGTTCTCGAATTCATGTTCAATTTGATGAAACAACCTCTAGTCTGGTTCTCGGATACATGTTCAATATGATGAAATATTCCCTTGTTTGGTTCTCGGATTCATGTTCAATTTAAAGACACATCTCTAGTCTGGTTTACGAATTCATGTTCAATTTGATGAAACATCCATAGTCTGGTTCTTGGATTCATGTTCAATTTGATGAAACACCCCCTAGTCTGATGACTTGGATTCATCTTCAATTTGATGAAACATCCCCTAGTCTGGTTCTCGAATTCATGTTCAATTTTGTGAAACACCCCCTAGTCTGCTTCTTGGATTCATGTTCAATTTGATGAAACACCCCGTATTCTGGTTCTCGGATTCATGCTCAGTTTGATGAAACACTCCGTATTCTGGTTCTCGGATTCATGTTCAATTTGATGAAACATCCCCTAGTCTGGTTCTCGAATTCATGTTAAATTTGATGAAACATCCCCTAGTCTGGTCCGAATTCATATTCAATGTGTCTTGTTTCATGTTCATTAAAGGTCTTTATCATAATCCCTGTAGTGGTTCAAGTGCTAATTGAGGGTTGACAGAAAAACAATGATCGTGGCCCCAGCGTAGTCATCTCTGCAGGTGAGAAGGTTCTAGGCTCAGTATGCATATCGTTATTGCGATGTAAATAGAATGTTCTTCGGAAGAATGGTCATTTTCAGCACATTTTAAGGCTATGTATGACGGCCGATTTGTTCAATGGTGGAATGCAGACCAACCAATTTTTCTGGGTAAGACCTCCCGCTATCCGTAAGAATCGACACGTGTCATGGTGTCATGGAATGTTCTCTCCTGTTGGCGCCATATAACGTCTTTTGTATCCGTGATCCGTAAAACCCAGTTCATTCCCTCGAAATTACCTAAAAAAATGTGTATTCATGGACTGTTAAAGAACAATTTACTCTCTCGGAGTCGCTTTAAATCGCCATACTATTTATTGATGACTCATTAATTTCAGCACAGCCTAGCAAAAACTATAGTATATGTTTGCTTTAAAGGTACTGGAGGTTATCTGGAAGGACATTGTTTGTACTGTATGTTTGCTTAAGTTATATGATGCATGATGGCTATATCTATTAAAAGGGTTGGCAATAGGGCTACCGCCATGGAACTTTCAGTAAAATAACTGTTTAAACCGTGTTTTCAATAAAAGCAGATAAATCGAACAGGAAAAGCAGCATTCAATGACGACAGTCAACCACAAACACACACAGAAAAAAAGAACAACTATATACAAAGATGAATAAAATGCAAAGATAAGACATCACAAATGCACAAGGGTTGACAATAGAACTACCGCCTTGGAACGGTCAGTGGAAAAAACGCCTAGAAAACCACAAAGTAAGTACTCTATGACTTGGCAGAAGCCAGAGCAACAAGGAAACAAACCGTTTAGGGTACGACAAGAAAAGATTAAAGACAAACATCAAACGCTACCGTCCTATAAGGGTTTAGGTACACTTCATCATAGGGTCCACAATCTGTCAAAGAGGAAAGCATAGTGGAAAACTTTAAATGGGTAAACCACTAAACATGCAGTACGTTTCAAAATAATAGGGTCATAACCTCGTTTGATAAACCTTTTAACAAGTTTAATAAATATTGTATGCAAGTGATGACCAAGAATCTTAAGAAGTTTGTAAATCATATCACTATAGAAGTCAGGGTGTGATAGTCCTTGTCGCAGAATAGTTTTAAAGTACTTTTATATTTCAAAAGTAGATCATGGTTGCGATAATAACATTTTGCAAAGGTCTTTCGAAGTTTATGGTAACGGTAGCCCTGCTGGAGTAGCTTTTTAGTCATAAAAATATTACAAATATTAAAGTCCTCAACACGACTACAAGCTCTAGAGAAACAAATAAGTTGATAAACATAGACCCAATAATATGTCGCTCGGGGAACATCCCCATCTAAATGGGGATAATTAACAATATCAAAATTAAAATCATCCCTCTTTTCATAGATGTTACTAATTATTTTGCCATTTTCAATACGGAGATCAAGAAGTAAATCAAGAAAAGAAGCGACCGTATCATAATTGTTAGCTTTGTTGAGTTGAAGTTCCTAAGGAAAGATATTATTAACCATAGTAGAAACGAAAGGATTGTTAATGTTCAATATGTCATGCAAATACCGAGAGGTGTGATTAAAAGCTTCAATTACGTCTGATTATCGGATGAAAGACTCAACATGTAATCTCTTTCATAGCAATACAAGAACAAATCTGCGACACGAGGTGCACAATAAGTACCCATAGGAATACCAACAATTTGTCTATAAACGGTAGTTCCATACCTGACAAAATTAGGAAAATGAGTGCTTTACAAACTTCTTGGCAAGTCCACATAGTGTAATTGTCTAAATTGCCGTAAAACGCTTTGATATTATTACAGGCCAAACATGAAGTTTTTTCTCTAGCGACAGTTTTTTTTAATAAGAGCAATACGCTTGTCTTTGCTAAAGTGATGTTATAAGGTTGTATATAGTGTTGAGAAGTCATAAGTACGTGTAAATGAACTTTGACGTTTATTACAAATCTTATCAAGAATGTCTACTGAATTTTCAATAAACCAAAATAAATTAATCCCAGAGTTTTCATAAATTTTAGCACAATATTGTTTAACGTGATCTTTAACGGCAGCAATAAAAGAAGTTAAAAGTTTGGAATGTTTGTGGTGGTGCGTGTACTAGCATTGGAAATAAAGCGGGTCTTACACGGATTTTTATGTAATTTAAGAATCCAGTACATAGTTGGCGGTTTGTTTTGCTTTTCGTCTACCCCAGCCTTGAAAGTAGTGGACCGAGTGATATGTGTGGAAACAATATTACCCTCAGTGGATTGAACTGGAGTATAAGAATTAGTGCTACTGAGTTCCAGAGATAAACAATTGACGTAATCTAGGCGTCAAACAGTAATTACATTATTAGCTGCTTTATCAGCAGGAACTAAAACCAATTTATTATGAAATTCTTGAATTCCCGTTTTTAAATTGCGAAACGAAAACCTAGGTCTCGGAAGAAATAAAAAGGTGTTAGCATTATACAAGTTAATAAGTGTATCTATAATTTTAAAAACTGACCTTTTCCAAGTAGAAAGAGAGTTTGGGTCGCATGTCGTCTACGACACAATATTATACTAAAATCCTCAATGGATTGGGCAATCTGAGCACGACATGCATTAAAATCAATAATAAAGGTAATCTGTGCTTAGGACCTTTAGAAAACACATGCCGAATACGTTTATCTACAATATAAAAATTATCAATGATGACATGACCTGCTGGAGCTGAGAACCATATTGATGTATTACACTCACATTCCTTAAGAGTGTTATTGACTATCAAGGTCAGAAACTGTTTTGTTACTAGATTTTCTGTTTTTTTTTAAATATTTAGGAATAGAATCAACTACATGATTATGTCGAAAAATACTTGGCATGTCAATGAAATCAATACCCTTATTAAGATATATTATTTTTAAAAAATGCCTGACGTGATCAGACTCATTGTCGATAGGGGGTCGGAGAACATATTATGTGTAGTTTTCAATTATGGAACCAGTGTTTTACACGGGATCTGAAAAATAGAGCTTACAGAATTTCCAAAGCTAATGAGTATATAAAATTAATCTTAAAATATCAATCTCCTTATTCTTCATTTTATGATTTAATACTAGTTACTGCATATTTTATTTTTCCATCATCCGATGAGTTTAAACCCTTGCAAGTTGCTAACGCTTTCCCCACTACAAAACATTCAGATACATGCAGATTTACCAGACACATATTCTGTAAGAACAAAAACTTCAAAACTTCTGAAATCAATCCTAAAACATATCGCAACAAAAGATATTATGCCCATAAACATTAGCCCATGTTTCATCCAGATTGGATTATAAATATTAAAATTATTGAGAGGAAACCGCAAATATCGTCAATTTGAAAAAATCCGAGGGCCATAACTCCAGCTTGGCAGTTGCAATTTGACTGGTTATCAAACATGAACGAGAACATTATCGAGCGGAAACCACAACAATCTTCAAGTTAAAAAATACAAGGGCCATAACTTGGGCATTATAGGTGTGATCTGGTTGTTTATCGAATGTGACAGAGATATTATGGTCATAAATAGTGTCATCAAGATCGTATTATAAATGTTAATGTTATTGGTCGGAAACTAAAATGGCGACGAAATCACTGAACGACGGAATGACGGACGGAAATACATACTCAATAGTCCTAACAAAAACAGAACTTACATAATATCGAAATTCAACACGGCAGACTGAATATTTAAATTTGCTAATTCATGTCAGTTTTTATATAGTACTAAAGTAACAGTGTAAACAATGTTTTCAATAAAGTTAATGAGTACATAACTTAATTTTAAAACCTTCATTCAAATGAAACATTATTCTTCATTTTATGATTTAATACTAATTACTGCTTATTTTGTTTTGCTATCATCCGATTAGTTTCAACCCTTGGCAGTTGCTAACTCTCTCCTTGCTTCAACAAATTCTCTGTCAGATACATGTAGATTTACTAGTCACATATTTTGTAAGGAAAACAACTTGAGAACTCCTGAAATCAATCCTAATGCAAAGTTGTTGGAGAACCTCGCAGTTCGACTATTTACCTGGTCGAAGAAAGGCTCTTATATAACAATAACAGTAAGTATAAAATCGAACCTATCGTTTCACAAACCTTACCTAATGTCTTCAAAAAGTATCAAATCTGTCCCTGTCAGCTACGTTTAAAGATGAAAAAAATCAGTTTTGATTATCATCAACACTCTTTAAAAGATGAAAAATTGTTCAAATCGTCTGAAGAGCGGTTAATGATGTTGATGCATACGTCTTTTTAAATTATATTTATACCACGCTTCAAATGATTTAGAGAGGAGGAAATAGCTTCTTTAGATTTGTCGTTCCATACAATTAGTAAGGGTTAACAGGTATGCGTAAATATTATTTTATTTTCAATGCACTGAAATGTATGAATGAAAAACAAATAGAGCGTCTAAAACAGCTTAAAGGTCATTAATTGTACTTTGGACGTTCAACAACTCTAACATGAATATATGTCTTCAATGACAGAGTTATAGATCCTTGCCTATAAATGAAGTATTGAAGGCAATACGATGGCAACGTTGAATCACATTTGTATATATATAAACATGTTAAGACGATATTCTAAACACCAAAACAAGCATCACTGTCCAAACATAACCAAACACAAGTGTAATGTATGAACTTCTTTTTTATAAGTATAATTGTATGGAATGGGGTACAATTAATGAATTTGATTCACTGACTGTGTATGAAACATTGAAGAAATGTGAACAGTTACCTGATGTAACTATTGGGTATAGTATAAGCAAGTAATTTTTGTGATTAAATAATTCAACATTGACTTTGCTGACCCTGATTTAGATGTGTGACATTATTTCTAATGTATATTACACTTGTTACCGTTATACGTATGCAATACTTGTAAAAAAAAAAGTATGCCATTAAATAAATAAATGCTGTTAACGAATGCTGATATATGAGCCGATTGTTTCTTAAAAGGAAGGTTTTATTGTACCAGAAACCCCCGAAAATTAAAAGAATACCCACGATTTTCTTTTAAAAATTACGTCCAGTGAATAAACGTGGCTTACCACCTCCTAATAGAAAAATATAGGAAAAAACAACTGGAAGAAATCTCGAGCTACCAAACCCCGGTTTTCTGTTACCCCACTCCCCTCCCCCTCCCCCACCATCACTTCCCTCGTGGATCTTTGTTAGACACACAGCTCTCCCTCTCGCCCACCTCATCCCACCATACTCCCCAGCCCCCTCCCCTCCCCCCACCCAAAAAAAAGACAAAAACAAACCTTCTCTTACCACATTGTCAAAAAAAACACGAAAACATCACCCCTTTGAGAAAAAGCATTGTGTTTACCACACCCACCCTGGAACCACCCAAACCCCCTTCTTCCTTAGCTGGACACAGAACTTGCGGACTATCCTTGGGAATCAGACTGAGACATAAGTGATTGTGTATTTTGCGCGTACACTTTCTCAGTAATTGTAATATATTGTAATGTATGCATTTATTATATACTTTCCAGTGAAATATTGAATTTATTCCTATATTCACTCCTTTCCAGTAAAATAGTGGCGCGGAGGAGTGGGGTATGGTGTGGGTATGGCCATATTAGACAGAATCCGTTTCTGGAAAAGCGTTTCTTCAGCTCCGACCACCTGGAAAATATATAAAATACCACCCTTGATCCTCTGAAATAGAGTTTAATTAACATTGTTGAAGTGATACGGGAAATAATTATCGAGTGAGAAAGATTCTTGCGATATAGAAACGAGTGCGTTATCGCACGAGTTTCTATATCGCAAGAATATTTCTCACGAGTGAATTATTTTCCGTGTCACGACACAAATGTCAATTAAACTATATAATATATATTCTGTGATGAATTTCTTTCCAATCGTCTTTTGACACAAGTATTCCTTCTTCTGTCACTCCTTTGGCGACAGCGCGGATTAATATTATGACGTCAATTCGTGACGCAATATCGTGACGTCTATTGTTTAGTTCATAACATTTGGCTACTGTGCTATCTTGCGCACTAGGCGATATAGCACAGTAGAGGAAGGGATATGTTATAGATTTTCTCAAACTGGAAAATTTCTATAATTCATCACAGAATATATAATATAATCCCTTTCTTACCTCCTCCACCTAAAACAATTTGAAAACACACCCCCTCCAAAACACACATATCCAGCCCTCCCCAACGCCTCACCAGATTAAAAAAAGAGGGGGACAACGCTGATATAAAAGCGTTCACCTCCTAACAAAAACAGAACCTACACAATAACCCCTAGGTAGATTTATTTTAAATAATATCTCCCCCAAGAATCGTGCCTTAACTCCTCCTAATAAATCCTTGTTTACCACCATTCTCTCAGAACCACCTCCCATGGAAAGACAAACTGTCAAGCGAGAGCATTTCGACATCACCACCGCCTTGAAAAAACAAACAAACACCTGGGCCCTGTTTTATTAAACATCTTACATTTTAAAATCGTTCCCTTTTTTCCCCTAAGCATTCAATGTAAACCTTTAATATGTGCACGTGGTGCAGAACTATCACATGTATATGAAAATGAAATGAAATCACGTTTATTTGAAAAGTGTAATGTATAGTGAAGCATTTAAAGACCAAAATAAATGGTCGTAATTTGTTTCATAAAACGGGGTCCTGCTTATTGTTTGCGTTTTATATACGAAACATGGCAGTAAAACAGTCTAGATAAAGCCCAACTTTGCCATCGCTTTGCCTTCAGTACTTCATTTCTAGGCAATGATCTATAACTCTGTGTTATATAAAGATAGATATGCATGTTAGAGTTGTTGAACTTGCAAAGTACAATTAGTTTTAGTCGCTCTATTTGTTTTTCATTCATACACTTCCAGTGCATTGAAAATCCAATAATATTTGGTAATAGGCTACCTGTTACACGGCTGGTAATTAGAGGAGCTACCTCTCCACTTCCCCAACATTACCCTTTAACACATATTCATTCCTAATGTGGGAACGGATATTGCGTGAATAGCCCAATTAGTTCAACAACGTTGACACGGGGGTAGAGATTTAAGACAAAATGAATGAATGCTGTTTTACGGCACGTCGGCACATAAATAGGTCATATTGTGCGCAAAAATTGATAAAAGATGAAGAAATGAAGTAGTAATTGAAAATTAATATAAATATATAAAGATACAACTATTTACAAATAAGGGATGGTATGGTAACAATATAAACTATGTATATATGTAAATCAACAAATGCCCGTCAACGGGTGTATAAACAAGTAAATATATATAAGAACATATTATAATGATTTATAAAGTTTGATTTCTTTCAGGAAATCTAAAACAAGACTAAAATCTATAATATCCAATATCTCTTTCATAGTATTAACAGTGTAGTACCTTTGCAGCATAGGATCAAAGCCTACACATTCAAACAGGATTTAAGACAGAAGCTTGTATAGAACCGACATTGGGGACTACCGTGGAAAAAAGTTTTCCTGTAGTTAAGTACATCTTCATAACATATATACAACAATTACAAAATACATATTTAAATGACGTGTAACATACAAAGTATATGATTTATATACAGACATATATCAGCTCTAAAGAGGATGATATATAAGGTGTTCACACATGCGTTATAGATATTCTGTGTGACATTGCACATTTGAGATATGAAGCCAGTTTAAAACGAATCATTTTGTATTTAATTTGCAATAATTCGATGAATTTAAAGATACTTGGTCTATTACGATAATATTGTGCTGTGTATTTCCTCCTTATATTGGAGTAACATGGGCATTTTAGAATGAAATGAAACTCATCTTCAATATCTTGAGTATTACAAAAACGTTCATTTCTTTCAATCCTATTGATTCCATACCGACCTGCTTGAATTCTTAGAGAATGCGACGATAATCTTATTATACTTACTAAAACTTACTAAATCGCATGGCAATACATTTAAATATATTTCATAATGAAAATGATTTTTCACATTGTTATACAAATCTAAGACACCAGAATTGTGTTTATCAGCATACCACTTTTGCAAAAAACAATCGATTATTCTTTGTTTGAATACTAATACAAATGACTTACAAACAACTGTATCAGGGTTATCCCAAACCCAATTGAAACCATATTCATACAGTAACGTTTTAATATTAGATAACCAGTTCTTTTGCCATTAACACAGTCGTCATAGGCCATATTATAAACATGTTTCAATAGAATATTATCAGTATTTAACAACAAACCAATACTTAACAATTTTAACATATCGTGAAGTATACAAATGATAACGTCCCAATTCACCGTAAACAGCAGCTGTACAAGTACTTTTAACATTTAATATTTTCTTACAAAATTTTAAGTGTATTCTTTCAATTTCTTTAGACTAGCTAAAGTCCCATATTTTCGATGCATATCCAAAGATTGAACCAACAAATGCATCAAAAAGTTGACAAAGTAATTTAGGTTTAAGTTTATATTTACGACAATTTACAAATAAAACATTAAGTGCTTTCAAAGCTTTATCAACTAATTGTTCTTGGTTAAGTGAAAAATTACCAGTATAATTAAACAAGGTACCAAAATAATTAAAATCATGAACTACTTCTAATTTACTATTATTATAAGTGAATTCCTCATTTGGTAATAGTCTACCTCTTTTCCTAAAGACCATGGGCCCGTTTTATGAACAACTTACGACCATTTTGATCGTAAATCAATTTCTTAAATGCTTCACTATCAATTACACTTTTCCAATAAACGTGATTTCATTTCATTTTCTTATGCATGTGGTATTTCTGCACTACGTTCACACATAATTGTCTACATTAAATGCTTACGTGAAAAAAGTGAAGGATTTTAAAATTTGAGACTTATCGTAAGATGTTTAATAAAACAGGGCCCATAACTTTAGTTTTAAGCGTATTAACTTCAAGACTTCAAGAGGCTACTCTGTATTTCTTCTGGTGAATTTCCAAGTAGTAACATTAATACAATATCACCTATCTTTAAATCAAAATTTATATCTTGTCGCAAAAACAAATCTAAGTCTTCAAGAAATAGAGAAAATAAGATTGGAGAGATTAACTCCCCTTGACGTAAACCTACAGCATATTCAAAGAATTCAGAATAAGTTTGACAAGACCTGACACAAGACTTTATGTTTAAATACATATCTCCTATTATTCTGCACATTTTACCGTGAATTCACTGATTATATATGTTTAACCACAATGCATTTCTATAAATACAGTCATATGCTTTTGTAAGGTCAACAAATACACAATACAACCTTTTATTCTCATTTACATATGTCTGAACAACGGCTAACAACACAAATAATGCATCAACAGTATATCTTTCTTTTCTAAATCCAAATTGAGCATCAAACAGTGTATTATTTTCATCACAAAAGGTAACTATACGTTTACACAATATCGATGTAAACAGTTTAGATAAACAGCTAACTAATGTAATACCCCTATAGTTGTTTACGTCATTTTTATCTCCGTTTTTATGTAACGGTATCATGACACCCTCTGTCCATTTTTCTGGAAAAAAACACTGTTCAAAATGGAATTAAATATGTCACAAATATGTGACGATAAAATATCAATAGATTCTATAAAATATTCATTCATTAACAAATCATTACCAGAAGATTTACCACGATTAAGGGTTTTAACAGCTTCTAATATTTCAAATACAGTTATCGGCCTATCTAGCTGTCCATCTACACTATCCAAATTATCAAAATCATGATGCATTGCAAATGCCTCTGCATCATCATTTTTTATATTGAATATATCATTTCCAAGTCCAGAAAAATAATCATAAAACGACGCAATAGTAATATTATGACTAATCTTTTTATTACTACTTTTAAAAAGTTTCCAGAATTCCTTAGGTTTTGAATACCTAAGCTTTTCAATATTTGACAATTTCTTTAATTAAAAAGCCCTACGTTTTCTCTTAATAATATCCTTATATTCCTTTTTTTTAATATACAAAACTGTTCTCTACTAAAGTTATATTTGCATCTATTAAATATGCACAATGCTTCACTATATCGTTGTTTCGCTTGAATACATTCCGCATCATATCATTCCTTATTTCTTACCATTGACTCGTCAGTAAAAGTAGGGTCAAAATTATTAAAAAACTTTGTACAAAAAAGTGGATCGGCAACATCACGTAAAATATTTGTAAAATTAAAAACTACAATATTTGAAGACCAGTCCTCTCCGATATTTCTATATTATTCGTCACACTATTCAAATCAGTTAATCGAAAAATCAATCCCGCTCTGAACTCATTCAGTAGCAACCTTACGTTTAACAAATCAATGCAAAGGAAACAGGACAGTGATCACTCCATTCGTTGAATGGGCAAACATTAAAATCATTAATACTCGCAATATTACATTCTTTTGTTAACAATTAATCAATCACAGATGCACTTTAAACATGTGTCTATTTCTCCGGCGACGCTCGTTGTTGTGGTTTACCACCACTAATTAATATATAATGCTCCGAGGTGTAGTCGAATGTAGTCCCTATTACTAAAAGTAGTTCCCCCTTTTATGTTAAACTTGTTAAAATGTTTATCAAGAGAGGTTATGACCCTATCATTTTTCAACGTACTGCATGCTTGGTGGTGGACCCTTTTACAGTTCGCCACTATGCTTTCCTCTTTAATTGTAAGATGACCGGACAGGCTGTGGACCCTATGATGACGCCTACCTAAAGCCCATTGGGACGGTGGCGTTTGATGTTTGTCCATGTTCTATCTTGTCGTGCCCTTAATGGTGTGTTCTCTTACTGCTCTGGCTTCTGCCAAGTCATTGAGTACCTTCATTGTGGCTTTCTAGGCTATTGTTTTTTTGTATTATATTAACACGAGCATATTTGTGTTTTACTTATATTGCCTATTGATGCTGCCTTGTTGGTTAGAGTTTAGATCATGGCGGGGATTTCTTTATTTACACTGTCCTGTTTTTATGGGATGACAGTAGGGTAAGTGTGAGGTTTGGTGCACCCTAGAACCGGTTTAAACCCCCAGTGGCCTACTTTGCCACTGACCGTTCCAAAGCGGTAACCCTATTGTCAACCCTTTTGTGTTTGTGATGTCGTTTGCATTTTTTATTACTTTTGCCTTTTCGTTTGTCTGTTTGCGTGTTTGTTTTTGTGTTTTGTGGTTGACTGTCTTCCTTGAATGCTGCTTTCCCTGTCCGATATTTTCACCCTTCTTTATGTGGAAAAAGGTTGGCAAATTGTTACTCTGTTTTGTTTCTATATATATTAGAAGCATATTTATGACTTTTGATGGGTTATTTTTGAAAAATGTTCCAGAATTCGAAGGCAGGGCTACATGATACAAACATTGAGAGCAGTTCTGCAAGAAACAGCTGTGACCTTAACTTGCGGTTGTCAACATGATGGGGTTCTCTTACAGGTCTTGTGACCCCATGGTTTCTGGTGATTTTTCAAAAGGACAGAAGTAGGACTACATGAAAATAACAGTGCTACATTATCCATACTTTATTTGAAGTTGCAAGAAGTCAGCAGAAGTTCTCATTTTTACATTGTGGCCTATGGAAAAAATAATTAGCGCTTTCACACCTTGTCCCATCGCCACCTCTGTGGGGCAAATAATTGATAAGCACATAATTGCTAATTGCTAATATTAATTACTAATA
This sequence comes from Cyrtodaria siliqua, assembly GCA_037043455.1. Lineage (NCBI taxonomy): Eukaryota > Metazoa > Mollusca > Bivalvia > Adapedonta > Hiatellidae > Cyrtodaria > Cyrtodaria siliqua. The sequence goes on along the minus strand of JAWPHD010015515.1, from coordinate 22,479 downwards.
AGTCTAATATCCTACAACTTTTTCATAAATACAAACAAAATCGAAAAACGCCGAAAGAGCACAACAACTGGAAGGGGTGGGGAAGGTTGTGGGTTATGGGGATAAATTTTGTGAAATATTCCGAATTTTGTTTTTAATCGGCCAGCAACGCCCTTTCTCGTGGTGCATTACGGGGGATGTTTCCCGAAATTTGACGGATTAGCCCGATTTCTTTTTAGTTTCATGGAAAAATAATTAAGAAAAGACGTAGTTAGACTTTCCTCAATTACACAAATATGGAAGACATAAAATTGGCTATCTGTACAAAATATATGAACTGTACAAAACACGACCTTTCTTTTTTGTGATATTGCACATGAGCATTAATAAGAAAATGGTCTTGAAACCACAGCATCCAACGGCATTTACATCGCAGGTCCGCATTGTACCACAAACTAAATCAAATAAGCATAGTAAATAGTACCTATATATACGCTTCTTATACATACAACAACAGAATGGAATATTAAATAGTCCATGAACAGTAAACCTATATATACGCTTCTTATACATATAAAAACAAAATGATAATAGTCCATGAACAGTACACCTATATATACGCTTCTTATACATACAACAACAAAATGGAATATTATTTAGTCCATGAACAGTTAACCTATATATACGCTTCTTATACATACAACAACAAAATTGAATATTAAATAGTCCATGAACAGTATACCTATATATACGCTTCTTATACATACAAAAACAAAATGGATAATAGTCCATGAACAGTAAACCTATATATACGCTTCTTATACATACAACAACAAAATGGAATATTAAATAGTCCATGAACAGTAAACCTATATTTACGCTTTTTATACATACAACAACAAAATGGAATATTAATAGTCCATTAACAGCAAGACCTATATATACGCTTCTTATACGTACAACAACAAAATGTAATATTAAATAGTCCATGAACATCAAAACCTATATATACGCTTCTTATACATACAACTACAAAATGGAATAGAAATGGGCAGTTTTCCCTACTTATAATGCCCATTTCCATCAAAAAAGGAGGGAATACTTCTTATTATAGGAACTATATTCGACTACACCTCGGAGGTTTAGATGTAATTGGTGGTCGTAAACCTATACGAGAAGAAAACTTCAGATGTTTCTTAAATGGGGATTTTTGTATATTGTCATTGTCATAGCGTGCTTAAAAATATTTTCTTCATGCAAATCGAATAATTGTTTGCCGAGATATGGTCATGTGACTACCAAGGACAATAATCTGAAATCAACAAATTTCGGAGATTTTTTTTTAACTATGGTCCTATCTGAATTGTCATACCAAATGGCATTTCTTGCCAATACACTATATTATATAGGTAAATGTTTTAGAACAGTCAATGGTCATTAATAAAATATGCATTTTAGATATGTAAATTATGTCGATTTTCATGCCACATTTGATTTTTTAAGCAAATTCTTCAAATACTTGATTAAAGTAGCGAATGCGGGCTCAGTATTTCCAAGAAATACCACTAAAATCAAAATTGATACTAGCTGAACGCTACCAAGTCGAGATTGAATGCTAAGGAATAATATTTTACCTTTTACACAAATCTTCGTTTTTTCACAGTGCCCTATTTTGGAGTGTGGTGGCATGGATGGGTTTAGGGGATATATTTAGTGGTTTCATGCATACCAAACCTGTTTCCATTCAAATGTAATTCACGAAAACATGTTTCAAACATTCAACCGTACATGTTCATACAAAAAACAAAGTTCAATTGCAAACACTTCACAAACACATGACTTTAAATCCGAAAAAAACACTAAAAATTAAGGCTTCTATGTAAACTGGATAAGAAAATCGAACAGGAAAAGTAGCATTCAAGGACGACAGTCAACCACAACAACACACAGAAACAAAGAACATCTTTTAAGATGAATAAAAGGCGAAATAAGACATCACAAACACAAAAGGGTTGACAATAGGGCTAGCACCTTAGAACGGTCAATCGCAAAAAGGCCGCTGGGGGAACACTAGGGAACATATTTCTAAGCTTATTTTACCGACTGATATCGAAAAAGTGTCCCTAGGTACGAACGAATCTGCGCGAGTACTGCACGTATTTCTTATAGGTATGAAACCACTAATTATTTTCCCCATTGACACCAATGTTAAAATGTCACATATTAATGAGTTGCTGCAACTTCAACTCAAGATAATGCGGCAGTGTAATTTTCATATCGAAAACTAATTTTCCACTTGAAAATCACCAGAAAAGGTGAAAGTAAGAAAGTTCTTGTTTGTTTACTAAACAGGTCTAGGGTACAGGGCCCAGTTGTTCAAAGATCGGTTAGCTTAATCCTTGGTTAGTGTAAACTTTCAAAGTAAATTTTCTCATAAAAAATATGTTTTATAATACTAAAAGTTTTTAATTTGCATTTCGTCTGAACATAATGCTTTCACATGCATAATTTCTGGTAGAAATATTCATTTAACAGAAATTCAGAGAGATTTGAAATTTTGACTTGAGGCTCAGTTAAGTTAACCGATCTGTTTTCATTGATGATAGTTGCTTACAAAGTGTAAGTATAGAGTCGAAATTTCGAAAATGTTCATCAGTGATCCATTAAAGCCTATTAATACGCCTCTATACATACAACAACAAATCAAAAAGAAATGGGCAGTGTTTCCCTTTGGGATCATCAAGCTCATTCTGTGTTGCTTTAATGTAGAATACTGTTTAAGCCAGTGCTAGGAGGCGTGAGAAGTGTTGCATCTTATATTTTTCTCATAGGAACAGACTAAAAAAAAACCGAGGCTGCTACTTTTCTTTCTTGTTTTTGTTTATTGCTTCCAAGGGATCACCTTTTCGGTATTTATTTACATGTACTTGGTGGTGGTAAACCTGTAAGGTTTTCATAACTTCCCATGGTTAAACGACTGTGTTACATGTCTAACACAATAGTTACAATATATGTTAGAATAGAGACTCAGTCAAATGGTATACAAACAGGCTATGCCGAATAAAGGTAACACGTGTAATATACATTAGAAAAAATATGTCAACATTTCTAAATCAGGATCAGCAAAATCAAGGATAAATTGTTTTATCACAAAACATACTTGCATACACTTTACTCAATAGTTACTTCAGGTAACTGTTCAAATTTCTTCAATGCATCTTACACAGTCAGAACGTATCGAATTCATTAATTTTAACCTAATCCATATAATTACATTTATAAAAAATAATAATCATACATTACGTTTGTTTGGTTACGTATACTAGGCGTTTGGACTGTGTTGCTTGTTTTGGTGTTTAAAATATCGTCTTTATATTTTTATATATGTAAAAAGATCATTCAAAGTTGCCATCGTATTGCCTTCAATAATTTATTTCTAGGCAATGATCTATAACTCTGTTGTATATAAAGACAGATATGCATGTAGGAGTTGTTGAACTTTCAAAGTACAATTCATGACCTTCAAGCTGTTTTAGACGCTCTGTTTGTTTTTCATTCATACCATTTTAGTGCATTGGAAATCCAATAATATTTACTCGTACCTGTTAACCCCAACTAATTGTAAGGAACGCCAAATCTATATTCAGGGTTACAAATTAGTTACATCTGGTTAACTGTTAATAGTTACACTTAGTTAACTGGTATTAAGGTGCATCAGTTTTAAGTATGTCATCTAGATATCGAGATTAAAAGTATCTTATTTGCCTGACTTGCAAATATTTGTAACGCATACACGTTTACACATTGTATTAGAATATATTTGGACAGCAACCTCGTAAGGTGATGAGATAAGATATGTAGTCTAGATCATCTGTAACGCTAGCTTGTTTTCAAGACAAACATCTAGACCAGTTTTTTTTGTTTGACGCCGTAGCCATTTTACCGACATTGTGGTATCGTTCCTGATAGGCTGATACAGACGCACTTTCTATCCAAGATATTCAGAACGACAGAAAGACAATAAATTACTAAATACACAAAGAGGAAAACTTCATCATTATGAAGGTAATAAACTTGCTGGTATAAAGGTCAGTGGTAGTTGACTTTTTGTTATGTAGGTCACTGTTAATGAACGTGCTGTTACATGTATGTAGGTCAGTGGTACAGAACTTGCTGTTATGTAGGTCAGTGATGGTAAACTTGCTGTCGTGTAGGCAGTGGTAATGAACTTGCTTTTATGTAGGTCATTGATAATGAACTTACTGTTATATAGGTCAGTGGTACTGAACTTGCTGTTACATGTATGTAGGTCACTATTACTGGTATGTAGGTCAGTAGTACTGGTCTTCCTGTTATGTAGGTCGCGAATAGTGAACTTGCGGTTACATGTATGTAGGTCAGTGGTACTGAACTTTCTGTAATGTAGATTAGAGATGGTAAACTTCCTGGTATGTAGGCAGTGAAACTGAACTTGCTGTTATGCAAGTCAGTGGTAATGAACTTTTTGTTACATGTTTTGTAGGTTAGTGATACTGGACTTGCTGTTACATGAATGTGTGTCAGTGATACTGTACTTCCTGTTATGTAGGTCACTGGTACTGACCTTCCAGTTATGTAGTTCAGTGGTACTGAATTTCTTGTTATGTAAGGCAATGTTACTGAACTTGCTATTATCCAGGTCAGTGGTGTAACCGAACTTACTGTAATGTTATGTATGTCAGTTGTGGTACCAGACTTGCGTTTAGAATAATCATCCACTGTGGGGGAAACTAAGTTGTGTTTTTCCCCTAAATACTCCTGTTTTTGGAATACATTCATTTATTGAATTACTTTTTGGATGACTTAAATCAAGAATAATGCGTCGTTCTTCTGTATTACTTTTTTGCATTGTGTTTAAAGGTTATATTTTTATATTATTTGAAAAAGGGTTCTTTTTAAAAGGTCCTGAAATAGCCTCACTTCCTACTTATTTTTGCAAAAAAAGATATTATTTGTTCTGGATATTCTTCTGACCCTTTATGATTTTTGTATGTCCAAATTTCCTTTTCTTGAGAATTTTTTTCTGTAAGTTCTTGAAAGCCAATAGGAAATCAATATTCTAACAAATCACATACAGCATTCATTTGTCTTTATATTCAGTCAATCTGGTCCTCAAATATTTAGTGTTTATTTTTGAATTTACAGGAATCTTACAGCGCTGAAAACTATATAATCCTGACCTTTTAATATTTTCATGTAACTGAATCATAACAAGTTTATGTGAATGATCCAAAGACAAAGTGACCTTACAAATATTACATGCCTTTGAGTGCTTTGAAATGTAATGATATATTTCTTTTTTTACTTCTGATTCTGCTTTCTGAGAATATGTATTTAGATTATTGGTAACCTTTTTTTATATAAAATGCTGGTTAAAATGTGTTTACTATCTTGTTTTCATTTAAACATCTTTTCAAAATATTTAGTCAAATTTTAAAATGAGGGCAAGAAGAAGAGCATTCTGGGAGATCTAACTTTTTGGCATCCTTTTGCCAACAGGAAGCACATATGTGTTGTGCAAATCTCATATGCCCTTTCATAACAGTAGTATGGCTATTTGTATGAGAGCATTTATTTCTCTGAAAGGCCGAACAAAACCAAATTTTTACACTTTCAGCCTGCCTTTCGGGTTCTTGTTTTCTGTAGCTGAAAGTTTCTGATTTTTTCATTTGCGTGCTACCGCCAAAAGAGTAAGATTTTGTTTTTAAATGCGCCTGTTTATGTAATATCGGCGTAACAAGATACTGAAAGTCATATTCCCATGACTTCTTCCCCAATTCAATTTCTCTCAAAACTGCTGCATAAAACGCTTTCAACACTTGAAACTCATACGATGTGCTGAGATACACAATTTTCTTCAGCAATTCTAATCTACCGGTTCTTTCAACCTCTTCTTTTGTTTTCTTATCAGAAATTATTTCTAGCTCTCCTGCCACAAACAAATTTAAATCTAATTTATCAAAAGTCATTTTTTGGCTTACAAACTAATAGCGCAAATGTGCCTGTGGATATCTTTGTCTGTTCACTACCTCATCTGACGTTTTAGCGTTAATGCCTGGCTTTTTCTTTTTTGATTTCTTTATCTACATGCTCATTTAAACTATCTGTGCTTGTACTGTCTGTACTTGATTTGCTAGCCGCACTCGACTCACTACTACTTGTGCTAGAGTCAGACACCGAGCCTCCTAAACCTATTTGTTTAACCTCTTGTTTTGCCTTTTTTCTTAATTTAACATTGTTTCTTAATGTTTCTAAAGTTATCTTATCATCTAATGTTTCTGCTTTTACATTTGTTTCGTTTGGGTTCGATTTTTCAGAAATATGTTTGTTCTTGCCCTTCATTTTCTGCACGTCCAGCTTTTTCAGCGTCACTTTCTTCCGCAACTCGTCTACTTCCTTTTTCTTAGAGCCTCTTCATCTGCCTCCAAATCATGCAATTTCGAGCCGTCTGCCTCTTCGTTCTCGCTGAATTCTTCCTCTTCCGTCTCACTTCTGGTATCACTGGGGAACGGTTCTTTCTACTCCTCATACAATAACGATGTATGAGCATCGCTTTGTAGTCCTTAACTGCCTTTTTTCCCGCAACCGTCTTTAATTTAATTTAATACAAACACATGTATTCGCGGTGTGATAGCCTTTCAGCCGACCTGCTGAATTCGCTAATTATTATTTCCGCCTATCAGCTTTTCCTTGTTTACAAACAGACTGTCAATCAACTGTTATCTAATAAAAAGTTTGTCAATAAAAACGCGCCAAAGCGAGCTTCTCTAATCAAAATGAAGCCGAAATCACAAAAAATAAACAATCTTGTCCCTATCGATGAAATTTCTAAAGTGAAAAATGCGCCAAATATTTTTCTTATATATTGTACTTATGATTATTGACCAATGAGATTTCTTCAATTATTTACCCCCTTTCCAAACGTACATGTGTAAAGTTCGGAGGGTATTACCCAATCGGTCGTAATTATTCAGTTTTATAATAGTAAATAAACTTTGCCGATGAATGCGCATATACACCGTTTGTACAAATATTTAGATTTTCAGTTCTTTGAATAAAATAGCGAGGTAACCAGTTTCTTGACTTTATATTAGATACCAAAATCCGGATTTCTGGCATTACAATCACATACTAATATAATAACAACAAGTAAACAAAGGATATAAAGAAACACAGGCTTGATTTTGATGAAATGAAACGGGTTGCACTTTTAATGTAAGGGAGATAACTCAATTATTATACAAAGTATTTAAATGATGATTTGTTTCCCTTACATTGAAGTTCAGAAAGTTTATATAATTACAATTAAATGTACTTTTATAAGCGGTCTCGTTTTTTCATCAAAATTTAATAAAGGCTGGTTAGCAAGACCTTGATCTAGTTTGACAATGAGCAAACTGGACGCATGATGATGCATTACAAAGTGCTAAAAATGAGGTTTATGAGCTCTTTTTGTACAAATTAAGTTTAAAGGAGCACACGGAAATCTTGATTTTTCTAACACTCTACGCATTAGTTTTCTGACATAAAATTTGCATTTGTTAAAACATAAGCATGAATTATTAGAATTGTTCAAAGCAAAATGTGTCTACGTATTTCTAGCTATATAATATATTGCACCAATAACATATGTAAACATTTGATAAAATATTGAAGAGGTAAACTGAATTCTGCATTTTTATTCAATTATATATATAGCAAGCAGATTTTAAGTCAAAATTATACAGAATTATGTTTGTATTAAAAGAACGTTTAAAGGGCAAAATCTATGGAACGCCATGACTGTCTTATGATGTTGCCGATTTATATATCCAGTGCATTTCCCTTTGTATGCGGTAGATCTTTCATGATATGCAGTGCAATTTTAGTTTTATGTGGTAAATAAATCTGTATATGTGGTAGAAAAGTATTTTAATCATTATATGCGGTAGATAAGTCAGTGTATGTAGTAGATAAATCATTATATGCGGTCCAGTTATCATTATATGTAGTGCATTTATTACTATATGCAGTAGGTTATCTAATATATGAGGTCCTTTGAACATAATATGAAGTAGGTTTGTATTTATATGCAGTGCTTTATATGTGGTACATATTTTAATATACGTGGCGAATACGTCTTTATATTCGGTGTTTCAATTGCATTATATTCGGTACTAACGGCTTTATACGTGGCGCATTTCTTATTATATGCAGTGCTTTTTCTATTATATGTTGTGTTTTGTTTTCATTATGATGATTATCTCAATCGGAACACTCGTTTTTTAAGATGTTACGATTTACAGAGCATTTAAATATAAACGAATGTAGAACGCTCTCATTATCGATTATTTAGACCCACAGCGATTGGCCAGTGTATACATACGCTATCAGAGGATTTCCAGTTTTATAAATAGAACAAGAACTGTCTTACTTTTTTCCGTCTAAAACAAGACTGGTTTGATTTTAATAATATAAGGTTAAACGTGGCCATTAACAATACTTCAGTCATACATGTATCACGACGGCAGTGAGCTCATTGCTTAATTTTATAATGCTGCCACACTGGAATGATTGGCTAATATTTGAACAAGAGCTTGCCTAGTCTATGTTTAAATCATGAATTTTTTAAAAATCTAACACAGTTTACCTTATTACTATACTTGTATAACGTCATATGCAGCAAAATAATCCCAAAAGCATAACATATTACAATAATAAAACCATACATCTCTAAATGTATATGTATAAAACCTCAACAAATCACATCTCATTAATTATAACTTTTCAGGTGTAACACCCCCATTGATTGTTGCATTGAGTTGTGTATGTATTAACATTTAAATGCCATGCTGTTATTCATATCTAACTATCAGCCCTATTTAAAAAATAATAACTTACATTCTCATCGCAAATGACCATATACTGTCAAAAGATCCACAGAATAGTTGGAGTCAAATGTCTTCTAAGAAAGCACTTGTAAATGTCTCTTAAATGAATGCTGCCTTTAAACACATAAACACCGAGATGCCAAAATATTGTATATATACACTCAATTTCATAGAAGCAAAACATTTCAAAATTCACAATTTTAACATGACAATGCTTGAAAAATGTAACAAATATATCAGCAATGTGATATAAACCAAATTTGGCACTTTAAATTAGTGAAAATGCTTTTCTTTTACAACAAGAAGCGAGAACTATTTACTGACCGACATTATGCTAACCCAGACCGACACTTCATGTGCTGCAGCGGGTGTGCGTCACCTTCAAACTCTACTAAGGATATTACGATCGCCCGGTATCTCCCTTTTTACCTTAACACATATTACTGTGCAAAATATGTATATGTTTCAATAAACAGTGTATAACTATATTACGACAGAACATTAATACAATTTGTCTGAATAAATATGTTAAATAGATATTACTATAATATAGTACATAAAATGGAAAGTCAACACTAGTCCAGACAATAGCGGGACTATACACGCCAGAGATACACACTCATACAAACAGTCAACAATAGTCCAGACAATAGCGGGACTTTCATACAAACACTCAGCAATTGTCCAGACAATAGCGGGACTATACACACCAGGGATACACACTCATACAAACATTCAACAATAGTCCAGACAATAGCGGGTGTATAAACCCCGGGATACACACTCATATAAAAAGTCATCTATAGTCGAGACCCTAGCAGGACCAACATCCTCAGGATTTCAATCCTCACCACCCCTGCACATAAAAAACAGTCAACAGTCAAGAATAGTCCAGACAATAGCGGCACTATAAACGCCAGGGATACACACTCATACAAACAGTCAACACTAGTCCAGACAATAGCGGGACTATAAAACCAGGGATACACACTCATACAGACTGTCAACACTAGTCCAGACAATAGCGGGACTATAAACACCCAGGGATACACACTCATTCAGACTGTCAACACTAGTCAAGACAATAGCGGGACTATAAACACTAGGGATACACACTCATACAAACAGTCAACATTAGTCCAGACAATAGCAGGACCAAAACCCTCAGGATTTGCACCACCCCACGCAAACAAACACACAATCAACCGTCAGAATAGTCCAGAACACACAGGCATAGTCAAAATTAGTCCAGATTCTAGCGGTAGTCTCACACAGTCAGCAGTCAGTAATAGTCCAGATTCTAGTGGAAAATTCGCACAGTCTAAAGTCAACATTAGTCCAGATTCTAGCGGGGTTTTTTTTGTATTATATTTACACGAGCATATTTGTGTTTTACTTATATTGCCTATTGATGCTGCCTTGTTGGTTAGAGATTAGATCATGGCGGGGATTTCTTTATTTACACTGTCCTGTTTTAATGGGATGACAGTAGGGTAAGTGTGAGGTTTGGTGCACCCTAGAACCGGTTTAAACCCCTAGTGGCCTACTTTGCCACTGACCGTTCCAAGGCGGTAGCCCTATTGTCAACCCTTTTTGTGTTTGTGATGTCGTTTGCTTTTATTATTGCTTTTGCCTTCTTGTTTGTCTGTTTGCGTGTTTGTTTCTGTGTTTTGTGGTTTACTGTCCTCCTTGAATGCTACTTTCCCTGTCCGATCTTTTTATATTTCTTTTACACAGTCAACAATAGTCCTGATTCAAGCGGCAGTCTAACACAGTCAAAAGTCAACAATAGTACAGATTCTAGCGGTATAGTCCTTGAGCCAGGACCCAAAATATTCGATATTGTTACCAACTCAAGGGACAAATCCTACCATCACTTTTTGAAAAGAGCAATGTATATAGATTACAGTTTTCCATGATAGCAATCTGGAACAGGTAGCTTATATAAAAAAAATCGAACTTTAATAGGTTATCATTGTAGCGCTTTCATATAAGTTTTTGATGTTCATTTTTGAATGTCATCCGTATGTGAATAATTATTGATGTACTTTTTAAAGATGCACTTAAGTTTACAATTCATTGAGTTACATAAAGCGTAAATAAGCTCTTTTTTAGCACTGAATTCAGTTTAAAATCTCTATTTTGCTTCAAATTAGAAGTCAATTTACCCCACCCACTATTGACACATTTTTATGCATTTAGTTTAGTTAATAATTTTTACAATATATGTGTAAACTTGTAAGAATCAGTAATTTACAACCTTTCCACATGATTTAAATAATATTATAATATGAATTAGGGATTGTTATGATGAAATTAATTACTAAGCAATGTCCATGGCATTGCACATATGTGTTCAGTAAGCCTGATAAGTTGAGACGCATGCCAAACTGGAAGTATAAGCCTTCCTCAAAGTAACTGCAACATAAATAGTATTAACATGTTCTGATATATACATATATTGCACAGACGACACATAGTCCAAAGGATTCTAGATAAATGAATTGTGCGGTTTAACGTGTTTTTTTTTAACAAAAGTCTCTTTTTAGGTGTATGCGTCATGGCAATACTTATTAGGATTACACATTTGGATTATGTATTACATATAAATACATGAATTAAACCAGTGGAGTAATCTTATTACTTCACTGATTAAACATTGCATATTGCAACGCAAAATCTTAAAAGTTTTCTATTTTAATACTTTTTAATTACAATTTATGCATATTTTAAGGATTTTTAAACCTGAATTACCCCACCCATATACAACACAATGAAGAATTCTGCATACGAAATGTAAAAATAGTAGTATATGCATTTGCACGAACCATTTTTGTGTTACTGAAAAAAGAATCGACGAAGATGAATTGATTTGAATTGGGGTTTTACGGCGCACCAACACAAACATGTTATATGGGGCCAACAGGAATGAACATTCGACCCGGCTCACTCTTCATTAACATCTAGATAAAATTTGCAGAACGTGCCTAGAACCTTCTTACCTGCAGAACTGCAGAGTTGCTGCAAATTCTCTAGTAAACACTCAATTCTTCGCTGGAGCAACGATCACTGCCACCACTGAAGTAGCACCTGAAACAATACAGGTTTCATGATGAAAATAATGAACAAAAATGAAAACATTTACATGAATTCGGGGACATTTTACCGCTATGCCTGGATATGCAGTGGACATATTCTTGCCCGGGAACCACACGGCGTCGACGAAGAAATATTTTTAGGGTGATACCCAGATCACTGTGCTAACTACTAACCATGGCAACTATTTGTTAGTATTGGTGCAGTTGTTACAATATCACCTGCTTAGGATATTTATCTAAACATAGGTTGTGATGTTCTCCGTACTTGATTTAGAGTATGGAATTAACCTAGGATAGTAAGCATCAACCCTATTTTTGCGCGGTCAAGTGGAATGATTATTACCTAAAAAAAGGTGTATTGCCAATGAAGAGAGAGGGAGTGTGTGTGTTGGGGATAAACTTGGCAACTAATGCCTTGGGATAGAACAGGACAATTAAGAATACTCAGTTCATAGTATCTGATTTAAATAATATAACTTAATGTGACAATATAACATACATATAAGATATAAAAAAATATATAAACGCTCCCAGAAAAGAATCGGTACCCAGTGCATCGAGATAGATTACATTTAGTGATCACGGTTAGTTTACTGATGTTTACTCTAAAAGCTATATCCGACATACAGGTGCTACTGCAGTTAAAGTAGCTATCCTGCCAACAACAGTCACATTTTACAACATAAACAACAGTCACATTTTACAACATATGTACATCGTTTCTAAACCTACTGACCACAAGGTATATACATAACTTACATCGTTTGATAATCAAAACTCTATAGATACAATATAAAAAGCTTTAACCAGCCAGACAAAAAAAACCCGGATAATTCATTTTACACTTATTCAATTACGGATATTACAAAACCCCATGAATAAACATATACTTTTAAGCGACACATATGCATTTTTATATGAGATGAACACCTGGATAGAGTTTTGATAAACTGTTTTTGTAGTGTAATTTTGTCGTAATTTGGCGGTTATTTTAAAATTTGTATAACAAACACCTAAATATCAATAGTTAAACCGTAAAATGCCTTTTTTTTCTGTTTTTCTTTTGCAATTTGTCGAAAATGCAGTGGTATACTTTGTGATTTTAGTTCGTGGTTTTATTCAATATGCGATTTGTAAACATGGTTAAGTCTTCATAATGGAATACCTTATCAAAAGTCACATTCTCTATATATTTCAGTTCGCTTAAAACATTTGAAGTAATTTTATGAAAAGTGTACAGCTTCAAAGAAATATAAAAATATCGGACAGGGAAAGCAGCATTCAAGGACGACAGTCAACCACACAAAACACAAAAACAAACACGCAAACAGACAAATAATACAAACAGACTTCAAGCCATAAACAAGAGACCCACCACTCGCCTTGTCTCAAAGCGCTCTCATGTTTTAAGAAACAGCAACAATTTCTTTATATAAATCTGTAAACTGTGACCCCCGTAGTGGCCATATTCGACCCCATTGTCGCCATTTGAACAAACTAGGTAGAGGATCATAAGCTTATGGTACATACGAACTATTATTTAGCTTTTGAAGTATCAGAAGCTGTTTGAATATGTTTTCCTACATAATTCAATGTTATAGCGTGACCCCTGGGACAGGGCCAAAATTGATTCAAGGCTTGATTCAAGAGGGACACCATTTAAATTATTTGGTACAGGACAATAATCTTAAGCTATATATAGCTTATTACACCTCTAGGTCTTGCAGTTTTAGAGAAGATGTTTATAGACATTCCTGCATAACTCTATGTAAATATGTGACCCCCGGGACGGGGCGAAATTTGACCAACCGATCACCATTTGAACAAAATATATTGGTAGAGATCGATACTCTTATGCTACATGCATCGTATTAGACCTCTAGCTCTTGTAGTATCATAAATGAATATTTGTATGGACTTTCCTATATAACCCTTTGAAAAACTTTAACCCCAGAACCCCTCCCCCACTCCGTATGGTTGCCAGGGTAGAATACAACCACTGCAAACACACCGTCACATGCACAGGGGTAGGACCCCCCCCACACACAGGGGTAGGACTCCCCCACCCTCACTCATATTCATTTTGTCATTTTTTGTTCATGCTCATTAAAGGTCTTCATCATGACCCCTGCATTGTTTCAGGTGCCATCCCGCTCACATCACTAAGAGCAATGGCAAAAAACAATGAACGTGGCTACAGCGTAAATGAAGTGTCTACAATAGAATTTGCAGCAACTATGCAGTTCAGGGTGAGAAGGTCCTAGGCCCATTCTCGATATTTTATCTCGATGTACATGGAGGATGAGCCTGGCAAGTTCAAGCCTGTTAGGCGCCATATAACCTTTCATGTGTTGGTGCGCCTTAAAACCCAGTTCAATGCAATTCAATAACCCCAGAACCGGGCCATAGTTGGACACAGTCACGATTTGAACAAAAGTGGTAGAGAACCATAAGCTTGTACAATATGCAAAAAAATAGACCTCTGGCTCTTGTTTTTTTTAAAGAAGAGACTTTAAAGATGTTTCTATATGCCTCTATGTAAATATATGACCCCTGGGTCAACATTTTAACAAACTTTCTAGTGGACCATAAGATTATGCTTTATGCGTAATATGGGACCTCTAGCTCTTACAGTTTTAGAGAAAATTATTTATGTTTAAAGTTTTTCTGTATAACTGTATGAAAAAATGTTACCCCCGGTATTTGACCCTTGGGTCACCATTTTATAAATACTTGGTAGAGGACCCTAAATGTATAATACATGCAAAATATTAGACCTGTAGCTCTTCTAGTTTCAGCGAAAACGATTTTTTAAAGAAACATCAGTTATGCTTAAAAGGGGGAGATAACTCTAATAACAAGAATCAGCTACCCTGTTCACACTGCTATCATGGATTTTTTGTTTATCTACAAGGTACTCAATAACATGGTACTAGTAAGAATTTGTCCCTTGAGATGGTAACACAAAAGTGTATGGCTCACGGTCTAGTAGTCTCACACAGTCAGCAGTCAGTAATAGTCTAAATTCTAGTGGGAAATTCGCACAGTCTACAGTCAAAATTAGTCCAGATTCCAGCGGTAGTCTCACACAGTCAAAAATCAACAATAGTCCTGATTCCAGCGGTAGTCTCAGTCAACAATAGTCCAGATTCAGCGGTAGTCTAACACAGTCAAAAGTCAACAATAGTCCAGATTACAGCGGTAGTCTCACACAGTCAACAATAGTCCAGATTCCAGCGGTAGTCTCACATAGTCAAAAGTCACCAATAGTCCAGATTCCAGAGGTAGTCTCACACAGTCAAAAATAGTCCAGATTCCAGCGGTAGTCTCACACTGTCAACAGTCAATAATAGTCCAGATACTAGCGTTAGTCTAACACAGTCAACAGTCAACAATAGTCCAGATTCTAGCGGTAGTCTCACACAGTCAAAAGTCAACAATAGTTTAGATCCAGCGGTAGTCTCACACAGTCAAAAGTCAACAATAGTCCAGATTCTAGCGGTAGTCTCATACAGTCAAAAGTCAACAATAGTCCAGATTCTAGCGGTAGTCTCACACAGTCAAAAGTCAACAATAGTCCAGATTCTATCGGTAGTCTCACATAGTCAAAAGTCAACAATAGTCCAGATTCTAGCGGTAGTCTCAAACAGTCAGCAGTTAGCAGTAGTCCGGATTCTAGTGAGAAATTCACACAGTCTACAGTCAACAATAGTCCAGATTCCAGCGGTAGTCTCACACAGTCAAAAGTCGACAATAGTCCATATTTTAGCGGTAGTCTCACACAGTTATCAGTCAGCAATAATCCAGATTCTAGTGGGAAATTCACACAGTCTACAGTCAACAATAGTCCAGAATCTAGCGGTAGTCTCACACAGTCAAAAGTCAACAATAGTCCAGATTTAAGCGGGAAATTCACACAGTCAACAGTCAACACTAGTCCAGACTCTAACGGTAGCCTTACACAGTCAATGGTCAACTATAGTCCAGATTCTAGCGGTAGACTCACAAAGTCAACAGTCAAAAATAGTCCAGATTCTAGCGGTAGTCTCACAAATTCAACAACAACGTTGGGTTAACGTTGTACAGCGACGTTGGCCCAACGTGATTTTGTCCAGTAGCCCCAACGTTGTCTATAAACGTTGGACCAACGTTGTCTATAAACGTTGGACTAAGGGGGCACTCCTCAGTTTCGCATGAATGTCCATTGTGTAAATCAGAAAGAAATCAACTAAGCATCTTTTAGGTCCATGGATGGTATTTATAATAATTATGAAGCACATGCTTGATGTTGTTTTCAGTGTTGAGTACTTCTAAGTTTATTTTGGTGTATTGGAATATGCATTCTTTGGGGTTTTTGGAGCCTATAAATAGAAAAATGTGAACCAATCAAAAACTTTCTAAAAATAGGTAAAATGGCTGATTTTCAATCACGGAGAGATCAGCATGGAATAACTTTTTAAAACGCCGGACTAGGTATGTAAAATTTAGCATTTCATGATATGCAAGAGCATTATGAGTGCAGACATGACCCTGATATGTGTAGGAATTTTTTTTATTTTTATTTATTGACATTTGAAATATTGCTAAAATTGTTTTTTTAACATGTTTTGAGGGATGGGGTAATCTTAAAGAAATGGGACTAAATTTGTACAGAAAATGCTTTTTAATACTTTTATTTGGTATGGAAACATGGGTAATTGTATTGTCTTCTAAGAAATGTATGACACAATGATGATGTGATTTATTTTTGCTCAAGGATTCAGGCTAAGGGCTTGTCATGGGTTTGATGATTGAGAAATGTACATTAAACTTTGGAGTGCCCCCTAACGTTGTACAACAACGTTTCAGTCAACTTTGGACCAGCATTGTTTAAACGTTGGTCCAACGTTGGAGACAACGTCGTTGGCCAACGTTGATGCGATGTCGAAAATAAGACGTCGGTGCAACGTCGGGTTACGACATTAGTGGACATAAAGGGACATAATTATATTTTTATATAAACATACATTCCCTTGTTGATGACTTTAATTTTATTCTTTTAAATGTGTTTTTTGACTCTTTTATTATATATAAATATATAATTCAACTAATAGCTATATAATCATACTGAATAAATCAATATAAAGAAACCAGTTTTAAAGTTAAAATAAATTTATACAAATATCACGATATGTCACCGCGGGGGATTCTTCCCGGGGGCTCATATGGTAGAGGGACTATAAACCTTAGAATGAAAGAAAAGAAAAACTCATTAAAAGTGTTCTTTAAAAAGCAGAACATCCAAGTGAATGGAACTGTCCATCCTTAGAAGTTGGACAACATCACGATGCATGAGAAAGAAATTAAATTAAAATATAAAAATGTTGTATATAGGTCAAATATTCGACTTTTAAAGACTTGAAAAAATAACGTTGGGGCAACGTTGTTATGCCAACCCAACGTTGTTTTACAACGTTAATCCCACGTTGAAGCGTTGGCTCAACATTGGTCCAACGTTGTAGACAACGTCGCTGCATCATTGGGGCAGCTGGACAAACTTACGTTGGGCCGACGTCGATATACAACGTTGGACCAACGTTGCAGCTGACGTCGAGCCAACGTTGGTACAACGTTAGCATGATAGCTGGGTGATAGGCTAATCGCGGCGGTGGCTATGTGATACAGCGTTCGCCTCGCATGCAGGTTGTATTGGGTTCGATCCCGAACCGGGTCATATCATCAATTAAATGTGGTACCAGTAACTCCATTGTTTGACGCTCAGCATATACAGTTAAGTGCTAGGACAGATCGGTCCGCTGTATATTGTGACTAGATGGAGTATCATGTCATGTGTTTACGGTGTGGATATACAGCGTGGCAGCATTATAAAGCTGAGCGCTAAGCTCACTGATACACCGTCGTGATACATGCATGACTGAATAAAGGCCACGTTTAACCTCATGCATACATATCATTGATTGGCAAAGACTTCAATAAGAGCTCGCCTAGTCTACTTTTAGATCATTTGTAAGCCGTCGCCCTCACCTCTGCGGATCGTTTGTAAACCTTTGCCCCTCAACGGCGTTCTGCGGGTTCGAATCCCACTGGGAGCTCGACTTGTAAGTAAGGAAGTGTCGATTATTAGATGGCTAGCGGCGTACAGGACTGGTTCTATTCAGGAACAGTGGGTGGTCAGCCTCCGCCACAAAAAATAGACCGTCATATATTACCTTGCATGTGTTGAAAATGACGTTAAACACCATACAAACAAACAAACACGCAAAGATCATAACACTATTCAAAATGTTACAATGAATGAATGAATGAATGAATGAATGAATGAATGAATGAATGAATGAATGAATGAATGAATGAATGAATGAATGAATGAATGAATGGTGTTTTACGGCACGTCGACACATAAATAGGTCATATTGTGCGCAAAAACTGATGAAAGAGTAGTAATTAAAAATTAATGTAAATATATAAATATAAAACTATTTACAGGGATGATATGGTAGTAATATAAACTATATATGTAAATCAACAAATGCCCGTCAACGAGTATATAAACAAGGAAATATATATAAGAACACATTATAATGATTTATATAGTCTGATTTATTTCAGGAAATCTAAAACAATACTAAAATCTATATTATCAAATAACTCTTTCATAGTATTAACACAGTAGTACCTTGACGCATAGGATCAAAGTCTACACATTCCAACAAGATGTGTTTGACCGTTAACGGTGCAAAGTAAGGTATACATTCTGGTAATTGCTGACCTTGTAATAAATATGAATGAGTATAACGTAAAATGTTACAAAGTCTATATTATAATTTAACGTGTATAGCATCAAATATAGCAAACATATCCAAAAAGCATAACAACATATTCCCATAAGAAAACCTACAATTCATTGTCTACATATCTCTAAATGAATACGTATAACAACCCAATATATCAACGCTCAATAACTGTAACTCTTCAGGTGTAACACGCCCATTGATTTTTTCATTTTGTATATATTAACATTTAAATGCCATGTTGTCATTCATATCTAGACCCAATTTAACAACACAATAACTTAATTCTCATCACAAATGGCCCAAACAATTCACAGAAAGTGGGAGTCATATATTTGATAAGAAAGAACTTGGCTTATGAATGAATGCGTCAACGTACTACAGTGTTAATACTATGAAAGAGTTATTTGATACCCTTAAAAACATAATCACTGAGATGCCAAAATGTTGTATTCATACACTCATTTCCATATAAGCAAACAAAAATAAATCAATCAAGACTTACAATTTTAACATGACAGTGCTTGAAAGATGTACGCAAAATATCAACAATGTGTATAAACCAAAAATGGCACTTTAAACTAGGGAAAATGCATTTTATTTACAAAAGGAAACGAATATATATGTAAATTGGGTGTCCCGGCTCAGAGATCTCGCCTCGCTCGATCCTGATCCGGTAACACCCAATTTACATATATATGTATACCCCTATTTTAACAAAGTTTTAATATGAACACTCCATTATCTGCAACCACTAACTGTCCTCCACCGGTGCCCAACATTGTGTAATGTAAATTAGCTGATTTTGGCATTTCAGGCATATCATCCAGATATTCCTCGGAAAAATAATCCCAATTCTCATAAGCAGTACGTAAATTCATATAATCAAATATTAAATCGAATTGCTTTGAAGTCGATGCGTGATTTTTATCCCACTCATTTTTCGATACTGTAAATTTATTTAATGATTTATTATACTGTTCTTCCTCTTTGCATATTTTTGACATTTTTATTTACACGTTTATTTTTTTTATAAATACAAATTCATTTGATGTTTCTTTAATACAAAACAAATTTGTTGATTTGTAATCAAAATTACATTTAAATTAATAATTTTCTGACCTTGAATACAAAGGTGGTGGATCATACTCAAACACACTACTAAAACAATAAATCACACACTTTTTAGACTTTTTTGTAAGGTTGCCATTGCTTCTTTTCTTCCCTGCTCCACTAGTTCTTTTTTTTGAACTTCACTTATTTCAGCCTTTTTTTGTTTGGTGTCTTCTTTTAAACTATAATATTTATCCAACTCATCTAAAATCATCTTAAACTCTTGATCAGATATTTGTGCATCACTCAACGCTTTTGATATTAACTGCTTTATACTATTTAACTTTGCCTCTGCCAAAGTTTTTATTTCATGATGTTTTTGAGCTTTTGCATTAAGCTTTCGTCTGATAAAATTAACACAAACACCTGTAGCTCCACATACTATTGCTGCTATTTCTAAAGGTAATAAAACTGGAATAGCAAATCCAATCCCAGCCATAATAACACTTGCAGATATTAAGGTAGTGTCAATTCCATCTGGTAATATTAATACCGCGTTTATATTTTTTATAAAGTGACTGACGTATATCTCGTTCTGTAATTAACTTTTTTTCAATCTCTGAAATCTTTTGTAATCTATAATTTTGTCCGTTTTCCACTGAATTTTCCACTGACAAATCAGGATATAAACTTGGTGCTGTCGGTTGCTTCATTTTTTATTAATAAATAAAAAATTAAATTAATTCAATTAATAATGATGCCACCGTATTTACAGCTGTAGCGTTAGCAACCTTGCATACAAAGTTACAACAGAACCAGCGCCAATCTCTTAAGGTTTATCAAAGTTATCATGATTGCGTGGAATGATGTGAAGCGTTATACCATAATTTGGTTGTTCAACACCATTGACAGAAACTATTACAGTTACGTCACCAACTAATCGTTCACATGCTAAACCTATTCCCATAATCCGTCCACGGCGTGTCATTACATGCCCCACATTTTTTTCTGCTCCACCATTACCAAATGAGAGTATTCTGTTTGACACAAGTGGACCCTTAGCCTCTGCAAATATTGTTATAATCCCATATTTAAGATTATCAACTCTATCTCTCAATTGATTAAACTGGTTAACAAAAGGCACAATACGTCTATATAAATTTTGAACATCATTTATTAAAGCCTCCAAATCTTCTGTTTTTTTAGGTCTTGTTGGTCCATATATACTCATTTTTTTTTTTTTTTTATAAAAATATATTTTTTAAATAATTTCTAAAACACAACTCATACGCAAACCGTGATTATCTATTTTGTAGCCATACTCATCTCTAACTTCTATTTTCAATTCATTAATTGCACCATTCATAAGACAGTGATATTCAGGATAAAAACTTGTATATACTATATCTCCAAACTGCTTATTTACTACAGGCACAACACCTATAATAGTGCTTGGTGCGCCATTGAAATAATTACTACTTGTATTAACTTGTTCCAGGTGAACATATAGCTGTTTATAAGGAGCTAAATTAATTGGGTAATCTCCCATATTAGTACCTGTCAACCATTTTCTGTCCTTGAATCCCAGCATTTTTGAAATCGTGTCTCTATTGGCGTATGTATAATGGCTGCACCAATTTGGACAATATTGTCCAGGATAATATTTTCATTTAGCAATTTAAAATCTTCTACCAAGTCTTGAAAGTTATAAAGTCCACTTGGTAAATGTTTTATTTTATCTGGGTTTCGTGTCTTTATGGCTTCATTAATAATATTATGCCAACCGATAGTGTATGTAAAACTTTTTAATCCGACGCGCTTAGTTCCATCTCTATTATCGATATACTGTTGTAAATTAATAGAGTTGTCTATGTTTGAAATTGTATGAAACATTATTTTTTTAATATATATATATAAAAACACAAATAAAAATGATTTCTGAAGAATTCAAATATAACCCAGATGCTTACTATTTAAATACTTTTAGCAAGAAAGTGATAGATATAATAAATCAAAACATAGTCATTACATCAGACGGTAAAGGCTTTAAAGCATCATTTCCAAATGTCTTCGAAAAATACAAACTTTCATACGTCAAATCAGATGCTATAGTCCAACGTTGGGGAACAGATTGGATGTTATTTTGGCAGAATCAGTTAAACTTTGCTATTTGGTGTGCAACCAGTGGATGTGGTATTGATTTCAACAATCATCTAAAAGCTGATACTCTGGTTGGTTCGTTATTTCGATTTCATGTCTATTACCAAGTCAGAAGAATATTATTTGAGATGAGTGTAGCATTACCGCAAGACTCAAATTGGAATGCTTTTAATAACACTTATAACCGAAACGCATACGAGAGAATATGCAAGGAGTTTAACGTTGACTTAAATTCAGACTGAAGACAGAAACAAAGCTATAATAATGGTTTAGGAACAATTTACAATTACTGGACAAATATTGGTTATCATCCTTTGGTAAATACTGTATACGACAACAAAACGATGAGTTTTACAGTCTATGAGAGTGATAAAACATATCACATTGATTACATTGCACAAGGATCTGAGGCTGACAACAGCTGGTCTACTTTTATACTAGATAGTTCATCTGGATTTACAAGAGCTGGAGTAGAAAGAATCAATGACA
>JAWPHD010015514.1:0-54866 GCA_037043455.1 Cyrtodaria siliqua | reverse complement strand
GGTGGGCAGTGGTGGTGGGGTGGGGATGGGGGTGGGGTGAGGGAAACATATATGTGTAAGAAGCTATGTAAGAATTTACCAAAAGAACACAGAAATATGTAAAAAAAAAAACGAGTTTTGAGTGGGGGTTGGGGTGGGGGTGGGGGGATGATGTAGAGGCGGGGTGGGGGTGGGGAGAGGGCAACATATATGTGTAAGAAGCTATGTAAGAATGGACCAAAACAACACAGATATATGTAAAAAAAATAAATAAAAAAAAATCCAGTTTTGTGTAGGGAGGGTGGTGGGGGGGGGGGGGGGCGTGGAGGGGAGTGGGGGTGGAGGGGGCAACATAGCTTATGTGTAAGAATTGACCAAAACAACACGGATATATGTAAAAAAAATATATAAATAAAACTATTCCAGTTTTGTGTGGGTAGGACGGTGGGGGGTGCTTGGAAGGGGGGAGGGGGTGGGGGGGGGGTTGGGCGGTAGAGGGGGCAACATAGCTATGTGTAAGAATTGACAAAAATAACACAGAAATATGTTAAAAAAAACACACAAAAAACGAGTTTCGAGTGGGGGCGGGAGGGGGGGGGGTGGGGGAGAGGCAGGGGTGGGGGTGGGCGGGGGAGGGCAACATATACGTGTAAGAAGCTATGTAAGAACTGACCAAAACAACACAGAAATATGTAAAACAAATCCAGTTTCGTGTGAGGGGGGGGGGGGGGGGGGGGTGGGCGTGGAGAGGAGGGTGGTGGGGGTGGATGGGGAAACATATCTATTTGTAAGAAATTGACAAAAACAACACAGAAATAGGTAAAAAAAATTGAGTTTCGAGTGGGGTGGGTGGGGTGGCAAGGCTCGGCGGGAGAGTGGGTGAGGGGGGGGGGGGGGGGGGGGACACATATATGTGTAAGAAGCTATGTGTAAGAATTGACCAAAACAGAGTGGGTGGGGGGGACACATATATGTGTAAGAAGCTATATGTAAGAATTAACCAAAACAACACAAAAATACACGCAAAATTTGATGTGAAATGGGATGCATTTTTTGGGTTCCATGGGAGTCCATGCTGGGTTACAGGAACCAAAACTGCTTATGCAGCCCTTAAGATAATGCTATGGGAAGCCCATGGCCAAATTTGGTTTTGCTAGGATAAGAAATGTAAGAGATATAGACTTGTAAACACAGCTTACACGCAAACCTTGATGTGGGACGCCGACGCCAACGCCGACGCCGGGGTGATTACATAAGCATTACATAAGCTCTCTTATTCTTCGAATAGTCGAGCTAAAAATACACAAAATGTATGGATCCTTTAATAACAATTTTTTTTTTAAGATAATTTAATGAAAATGTGTGTGTAGGTAAAATGGAGTGGGGAGATCATGCGCACCATTTTCGTAAACAGTGTTACTAAAAATAGAAAAACGGTTTTCCCTCAATAACTTTAGTTAGGAATGAGATATTGGAATGAAACTTTATGGGTAGGTAGCTTATGTGAACAGGAAGCTTAGGATTGCATTTGAGGTCACTGGGATCAAGGTCACTGTTACTAAAAATAGAAGAAAAAAAGGTTTCTGCTCAATAACCTTAGTTAGGAATGAGATACTGGAATGAAACTTTATGGTAGTTTATATAAACAGGAATCTTGGGATTGCATTTGGCGTCACTGGGGTTAAGGTCAAGGTCACTGTTACTAGAAACAGAAACAAGAGCTGTCGGAGAACAGCGCAGCTCGACTATTCGATTTTTCGGAGAATAATAAATTTATAGCTAGTATATACCATCAGAAAACAAGGCTACAACAATGTGGGGTGGGGTTGGGAGCACAACATAACTATGTGTAAGAATTGACCAAAACTACACAGAAATATGTAAAAAATAATAATAAAAAATCGAGTTTTGAGTGGGGTGCGGGGTGAGGGTGGGAGAGAGGCGGGGGTGGATGGTGGGGATGGTGAGGGCAACATATATGTGTAAGAAGCTATGTAAATAATTCACCAAAACAACACAAAATATGAAGAAAAAAATAATTAAAAAATCGAGTTTGAGTGGGGATGGGGAAGAGGCGTGGGGTGGGGAGGGCAACATGTGTAAGAATTGTCTAAAACAACAAAGAAATATGTAAAAAAAAAAATCAAAAAAATCAAGTGGGGGGGGGGGGGGGGGGGCAACATATATGTGTAAGAATTTACAAAAGCAACACAGAAATATGTAAAAAAAAAAAAGTTACAAGTGGGGGTGGGGTGGGGGAGCGGGGGGTGGGGGGGGAGAGGCGGGAGGGAGTTGGGGGGGAGCGTGCAACATATAAATGTGTAAGAATTGACTAAAACAACAAAGAAATATGTAAAAAAAAAAAAAAAAAAAAAAAATCTAGTGGTTGTTGGGGGGGGGGGGGGGGGGGGGGGGGGGGGTGAGAGGCGGGTGTAGGTGGGGTGGAGGAGCGGTGAGGGGGCAACATATATGTGTAAGAATTGACAAAAGCGACACAGAAATATGTAACAAAAAAGTTTCAAGTTGGGGTGGGATGTGGGGGAGAGAGCTGGGGGAGAGGCGGGAGTGGGTTGGGGGCAGGGGGAGGGGGCAAAATATATGTGTTAGAATTGACTAAAACAACAAAGAAATATGTAAAAAAAAAATGAAAAAAGTTTCAAGTGTGGGTGGGGTGGGGGAGGAGGGGGTGAGAGGCGGGGTGGGGGTTGGGGATGGGAAGTTTGCAACATATATGTGTAAGAAATGACTAAACAACACAGAAATATGTAAAAAAAAACAACAACAAAATTAGATTTTCAAGTGGGGATTGGGTGGGGGGGGGGGAGGGGGGGGGGGGGGTTGATGTGGCAACATATATGTGTAAAAATTACTAAAACAACAAAGAAATATGTAAAAAAAAAAAAAAAAAAAGTCTGGGGTGGGGTGGGGTGGGGGTGGGGGTTGGGGTGAGAGGCGGGAGTGCGTTGGGGGTTTGGGGGGGGGGGGGGGGGCAACATATGTGTGTAAGAATTGACTAAAACAACACAGAAATATGTAAAAAAAACCAACAACAAAATTAGATTTTCAAGTGGGAATTGGGTGGGGGGGGGGGGGGGGGGGGTGTGGGGGTGGATGTGGCAACATATAATGTGTAAAAATTTACTAAAACAACAAAGAAATATGTAAAAAAACAAAAAAACAAGTCTGGGGTGGGGCGTGGTGGGTGGGGTGATGGGGTGAGAGGCGGGGGTGGGGGGGGGGGGGGGGGGCGGGGAGGGTTGCAAACATATTTGTAAGAACTGACAAAAGCAACACAGAAATAGGAAAAAAAAAAAGAAAACAGTTTCAAGTCTGGGGCGGGGTGCGGGTGGGGGGGTGATGCGGTGAGAGGCAGGGGGGGGGGGGGGGGGGTGGGGGGTTGCGGAGCAGGAGGGTTGCAACATATTGTGTAAGAATTGACTAAAACAACACAGAAATATTTAAAAAAAAAAAAAAAATATTCAAGTGTGGGGTGTGGGGTTGGGGGGTGGGTGGGGGGGGGGTGGATGTGGCAACATATATGTGTAAAAATTTACTAAAACAACAAAGAAATATGTAAAAACAACAACAACAAAATTTGATTTTCAAGTGGGGATTGGGTGGGGGGGGGGGGGGAGGGGGTGGATGTGGCAACATAAATGTGTAAAAATTTGGGGGGGGGGGGGGTGGATGTGGCAACATATATGTGTAAACATTTACTAAAACAACAAAGAAATATGTAAAAAAAAAAAAAAAAAAATCTGGGGTGGGGTGGGGTGGGGTGGGGTGGGTGGGGATGGGGGTTGGGGTGAGAGGCGGGAGTGCATTGGGGGTTTGGGGGGCAACATATGTGTGTAAGAATTGACTAAAACAACAAAGAAATATGTAAAAAAAAATATTTTTTTTTTAGATTTTCAAGTGGGGATTGGGGGGGGGGGGGGGGGGGGGGGGGGGCATGTGGCAACATATATGTGTAAAAATTTACTAAAACAACAAAGAAATATGTAAAAAAAAAAAAAAAAAAATTTGATTTTCAAGTGGGGATTGGGTGGGGGGGGGGGGAGGGGGTGGATGTGGCAACATAAATGTGTAAAAATTTGGGGGGAGGGGGGGTGGATGTGGCAACATATATGTGTAAACATTTACTAAAACAACAAAGAAATATGTAAAAAAAAATAAAAAAAATTAGATTTTCAAGTGGGGATTGGGGGGGGGGGGGGGGGGGGGGGGGGGGGATGTGGCAACATATATGTGTAAAAATTTACTAAAACAACAAAGAAATATGTAAAAAAAAAAAAAAAAGAAAGTCTAGGGTGGGGTGGGTGGGGGTGGGGGTTGGGGTGAGAGGCGGGAGTGCATTGGGGGTTTGGGGGGGGGGGGGGGGCAACATATGTGTGTAAGAATTGACTAAAACAACAAAGAAATATGTAAAAAAAATTAAAAAAAAATTAGATTTTCAAGTGGGGATTGGGGGGGGGGGGGGGGGGGGGGGGAATTGGGGGGGGATGTGGCAACATATATGTGTAAACATTTACTAAAACAACAAAGAAATATGTAAAAAAAAAAAAAAAAAGAAAGTCTGGGGTGGGGTGGGGTGGGGGTGGGGGTTGGGGTGAAAGGCGGTAGTGCGTTGGGGGTTTGGGGGGGGGGGGGGGGGAAACATATGTGTGTAAGAATTGACTAAAACAACAAAGAAATATGTAAAAAAAAAATCAAGTCTGGGGCGTGGTGGGTGGGGTGATGGGGTGAGAGGCGGGGGGTGGGGGGGGGGGGGCGGGGAGGGTTGCAACATATTTGTAAGAACTGACAAAAGCAACACAGAAATAGGTAAAAAAAAAAAGAAAAAAGTTTCAAGTCTGGGGCGGGGTGCGGGTGGGGGGTGATGCGGTGAGAGGCAGGGGGGGGGGGGGGGTGGGGTGGTGGGGCAGGGAGGGTTGCAACATATATGTGTAAGAATTGACTAAAACAACACAGAAATATTTAAAAAAAAAACAATTCAAGTGTGGGGTGGGGGTGGGGGTGGGGGGGGGGGGTGCATGTGGCAACATATACTAAATGTAAACATTTACTAAAACAACAAAGAAATATGTAAAAAAAAAAAATCTGGGGTGGGGTGGGATGGGGTGGGGTGGGGTGGGGGTGGGGGTTGGGGTGAGAGGCGGGAGTGCATTGGGGGTTTGGGGGGGGGGGGGGGGCAACATATGTGTGTAAGAATTGACTAAAACAACAAAGAAATATGTAAAAAAAAAAAAAAAATCAAGTCTGGGGCGTGGTGGGTGGGGTGATGGGGTGAGAGGCGGGGGGTGGGGGGGGGGGGGCGGGGAGGGGGCGGGGAGGGTTGCAACATATTTGTAAGAACTGACAAAAGCAACACAGAAATAGGTAAAAAAAAAAGAAAAAAGTTTCAAGTCTGGGGCTGGGTGCGGGTGGGGGGTGATGGGGTGAGAGGCAGGGTGGTGGGGTGGTGGGGGCAGGGAGGGTTGCAACATATATGTGTAAGAATTGACTAAAACAACACAGAAATATTTAAAAAAAAATAAAAAAATTCAAGTGTGGGTGGGGGTGGGGGGTGGGGGGGGGGGGTGGAGCAGGGGTGATGGTGAGAGGCAGGAGTGGGTTGGGGGAGGGGGGTGGATGGGGCAACATATATGTGTAAAAATTGACTAAAACAACAAAGAAATTAATGTAAAAAGAAGAAAAAGTTTCAAATCTGGGGCGGGGTGATGGGGTGAGAGGCAGGAGTGCGTTGGGGTTTGTGGTGGGGGGGTGGGGGGGGGGGGCAACATATGTGTGTAAGAATTGACTAAATCAACAAAGAAATATGTAAAAAAAAATATTCAAGTGAGGGGCGTGGTGGGTGGGGTGATGGGCGGTGGGGGGTGGGGAGGGTTGCAACTTATATGTGTAAGAATTTACTAAAACAACACAGAAATATTTAAAAAAAAAATGAAAAATAAAAATTTAAATGTGGGGCATGGTGGGTGGGGTGGTGGGTGGGGGGGGGGGGGTGGTGGGGGCGGGGAGGGTTGCAACATATATGTGTAAGAATTGACAAAAACAACACAGAAATATGAATAAAAAAAAATAAAAATAAAAAAAAAGGTGTGGAGGGGAGTGGGGGCGGGGGTGGGGGTGGGGGGGGGGGTGGAGGAGGGAGCCCATGACCCAATATGGGTGAAGTAATAAGATACATAATGCTATAACAAATCCCGAACCAAAATTATAGATATATACATGCTTACATGCAAACCTAGATCTGCATTTATTGCACATTTTATGGGCCATCACAATTTGGGTTCCATGGGAGCCCAGTATTTGCAGAAGACAAAATTACTTATCCAACCCTTTCCAACATACTATAAGGAAACCAATTCCAAAATTTAGTTCAGCTAGGACAAAAAATGTAAGAGATATAGACCTGTTAACACAGCTTACACGCAAAATTTGATGTGAAACAGACATATTTTAAGGGCTATCAGAATTTGGGTTCCATGGGAGCCCAGGGGTTACAGGAACCAAAATTACTTAAGCAGCCCTTACGATAGTGCTATAAGGAAGCTAATGGCCAAATTTGGTTGTGCTAGGGTAAGAATTGTAAGAGATATAGACTTGTAAACACAGCTTACACGCAAAATTTGATGTGAAATGGGGCACATTTTATGGGCTATCATAATTTGCGTTCCATGGGAGCCCATGGGTTACAGGAACCAAAATTGCTTATGCAGCCCTTAAGATAATGCTACAAGGAAGCCCATGAACAAATTTGGTTGTGGTAGGATAAGAAATGTAAGAGATATAGACTTGTAAACACAGCTTACACGCAAACCTTGATGTGGGACGCCGACGCCGACGCCAACGCCAACGCCAACGCCGACGCCGACGCCGACGCCGACCCCGGGGTGATTACATAAGCTCTCTTATTCTTCGAATAGTCGAGCTAAAAATGGTTTCCGCTCAATAACATAGAAAAATGTTTTTCGCTCAATAACTTTAGTTAGGAATGAGATATTGGAATCAAATATTATGGGTAGGTATCTTATATGAAAAGAAAGCCGGGGATTGCATTTGGGGTCACTGGGTAGAAGGTAAAGGTCACTGTTACTAAAAATAGAAAAACGGTTTCTGCTCAATAACATGTTAGGAATGAGGTATTGGCCTGAAACTTGGTGTGTATTTAGCTTATAAAATTATGAAAATGAAGCTTGGAATTGCATTTGGGGTCACTGCACTGGGTTTAAGGTCAAGTTCACTGGTACTAAAAATACAACTACTTTTTCTGCTCATTAACTTTACTTAGGAATGAGATATTGAACTGAAACTTGGTGTGTAGTAGGCTTATATGAAAAGCATGGCAAGTTGGAATTATATGTATGACCAAGGTCACTAAAAAAACATTTTCGGTAGGGGATGTGTATTGCTCTGAAATACTTGAGCATATTGTTTACTTGCACTGTTCGTGTTATAGGTGCTAGACCACGGGTGCTGATAAAAAGCATGCGCAAAAGTCAGGATAAGCCTAAACCGGAAGTTGATGTGCTGTTCAAAAACCACATTTGGAAATTACCGGAAGTCTCGCGGCAAAGACAAAGTTATTTGAATATCAATGAAAATGTATCGTATACACACGAAAACGTATCAGTCATAGATTAAGCCAAGATTTTATTGACTGAGGTATGGTTTTAATTACAATAAATCAGCCGGATGTGCTTGCCTAGTGTAGTCGAAAGTAGTTATGTATTGAAGTGTTAATTTTGTTTTTCTTTAAAAACTTCTATTAGTGCAGTTTCCTGTTAGTTTTTGGCTGTAACTGTATTCTGGACATGTTGTTGATATTTGAAAATGCAGCTCATCATGTTTTTGACAGTTTTTGATATAAATTTCAGAAGTGAGAGAAGACAGCGTTATGAAATTGCAAGGGGTAAAATAGCGTTTTGACACGGTGTTAGTATACAGGTGAAGAAATGTTTCTTAGAAGATATTCAACCCCCTATTTCCTTGTTGATGTTTAATAACAGACATGTTTATTTGCATGATAAAGTAAGTTTCCCAGACTTCTAACCAGGTTTGAGTTTTTAACACGCTGTCAACATTCTAACTTTACTATGGAAGGGGCATGCAGACTCATTTACGCTATTATATTGAATTGAATGTTGTTTAACGGCTCATCAACACAGTATAGGTTATTTAGAGCCGCCCCAGAGAGAGGGGACGGATACATAGGAATCCGGGAACCTGCCCTACTCTTATTATCGAATAGATTCCTATGGTTCTTTAACGTGCTCGGAGGATAGACCGATACACTAAGAAAGTGTCTTGCCCAAGAACACACCGACGGAACTCAGTGGCACCACGGAGGATTGAACTTACGCTATTATAACCTGTAACTGTAACTTGATCGAAACTCGGCAGACATCAAAATACCTTAATTTAGAATGTCCTATCTACACCGGATATAGGCGTGATAATCATGGCTCTTAGGTATTAAGGACTATTGGTCGGCCTTCTTTAAAAAAAACTGATCTAAAATGGATTGGGTATGGTCAAGTGAAACTTTCAACCAAATGCATAATTTAGGCATGAGATATGTAAACCATAAAGTACATGACAGTAATTCAACACTACTGAACAACATAATATCAAAAAGAATATGGCTGAAATTGTGCCCTTTATATCTGAAAAGTTTGATAACATTTTACTCAAAGTTGTTTCAGTGTGTTTTATGTGGACTATAGATTAGTCCATTTATCCAGCGATGGAGCGATGGCAGACTAGACATCATTTGTAAATAAAATACGCAATGTTATCACATCATCCGAATCTCAACGTACATCATCATAAATTACCTAACACTATAAGAGTCATGATTCTTACCTCTACACCGGATACTTATGAAATAATCACACACAGAGCGACATTATGAACACTAACCTTATGATAAATGTATTGAATAAGTAAGACATTTATGAACTCACCTGTCCCTGTCCTTTTGTGATGATAGCAACACAACAAACCAGCCCCAGATAAATGCATGAATCGTCGCCATCACAGGCGTGTAGGTGGTAAACGTGCAATTATAATGATCGCCCCAGACTGTTGCCACGTTGTCAACGAAAATATCCGAGTCGTTCGCGTGAGTGACTCGGATTTCAGCATACAGAATGCATTCTTGTTGAAAGTACATAGTTATGTAGCCGAGCGGCAGGAAAGTGCAGAAGCCAGTGACAATGGTGGCAATATGGATGACATTTAGAGGTATCCATGGAACTTTCATGTTTGGTTCAATCTAGAAATAAATAAGAACATCAGCTATATCTAAATGCGTTTGTTATAAAAAAAACATAAGAGTTATTGAATAGTCTGACTAGGAAAGGAGTAGGTGGTAAATTCTTCACTATTGACGGCAATGTACAAAAGCCTTTCATCTAGTGTTCGTTTAGGTAAGGACAGTTTCACACAGTTTTTCGAGTGTAATATTGGCTGCAGACAAGGTTGTAAATTAAGAAGAAGAAGCAGAAGAAGAAGATTTTTTATTAACAAACTATTACATAGTTTTTCATCATGTAAATACACATTTACAAATATAATTTAAACACATTGACACGATTAGTACAATTTCACCTATTTATAAAATATTGCGTGAACAAATACAGATAACACGAATGAAAACAAACACACACACAAAAAACATACAAAAAACAACAACAAAAAAACACAAGTCCAGACGAGTGTGTTATGATGTAGAGATACAGTTCATCAACGTGTGTTGCAGCTATCCTTTATAGGGAGTGAATTTGTACGCTTGATTTCTGTGTATCTCGTCAAAGCTAGGCGCCCTGCCGTAGTTTGTCCGAAGGTTGTCTGTCCTTGGTAGTTCACAAATATTTCTCCCTATATATAATTCTACCTTGTGAACGTGAATCTCTTACGAGATCCCAATTTCGAAAGTTGCCGTAGTGAGTTCAAATTCTCTCCCTTTATTATATTTACTGAATTCACAGTATCCCCAAGATCCGGCACCTTTCATTTTCATTGTCTCAATATAGCTGTGTGTGGTTGAATGCTTAAATATGGCCCACTCATATGAGCTATAATTGTATGTATGTATGCGTCTATATGTTAATTGTGCCTCCAGACGAGTGTGTTATGATGTAGAGATACAGTTCATCAACGTGTGTTGCAGCTATCCTTTATAGGGAGTGGACTCATACGCTTGATTTCTGTGTATCTCGTCATAGCTAGGCGCCCTGCCGTAGATCATCGGAGGGTTGTCTGTCCTTGGTAGTTCACAAATATTTTCCCTATATAAAATTCTGCCTTGTGAACGTGAATCTCTTACGAGATCCCAGTTTCGAAAGTTGCCGTAGTGAGTTCAAATTCTCTCCCTTTATTTTATTTACTGAATTCACAGTATCCCCAAGTTCCGGCACCTTTCATTGTCACTGTCTCAATATAGCTGTGTGTGGTTGAATGCTTAAATGTGGCCCACTCATATGAGCTATAATTGTATACATGTATGTATGCGTCTATATGTTAATTGTGCCTCCAGACGAGTGTGTTATGCTGTAGAGATACAGTTCATCAACGTGTGTTGCAGCTATCCTTTATAGGAAGTGAATTCATACGCTTGATTTCTGTGTATCTCGTCATAGCTAGGCGACCTGCCGTAGTTCGTCCGAAGGTTGTCCGTCCTTGGTAGTTCACAAATATTTCTCCCTATATATAATTCTGCCTTGTGAACGTGAATCTCTTACGAGATTCCAATTTCGAAAGTTGCCGTATTGAGTTCAAATTCTCTCCCTTTATTATATTTACTGAATTCACAGTATCCCCAAGATCCGGCACCCTTCATTGTCACTGTCTCAGTATAGCTATGTGTGGTTGAATGCTTAAATGTGGCCCACTAGTATGAGCTATAATTGTATGTATGTATGTGTCTATATGTTAATTGTGCCTCCAGACGAGTGTGTTATGATGTAGAGATACAGTTCATCAACGTGTGTTGCAGCTATCCTTTATAGGGAGTGAATTCATACACTTGATTTCTGTGTATCTCGTCATAGCTAGGCGCCCTGCCGTAGTTCGTCAGGAAGGTTGTCTGTCCTTGGTAGGTCACAAATATTTCTCCCTATATATAATTCAACCTTGTGAACGTGAATCTCTTACGAGATCCCAATTTCGAAAGTTGCCGTAGTGAATTCAAATTTTCTCCCTTTATTATATTTACTGAATTCCCAGTATCCCCAAGATCTGGCACCTTTCATTGTCACTGTCTCAATATAGCAGTGTGTGGTTGAATGCTTAAATGTGGCCCACTCATATGAGCTACAATTGTATGTATGTATGCGTCTATATGTTAATTGTGCCTCCAGACGAGTGTGTTATGATGTAGAGATACAGTTCATCAATGTGTCTTGCAGCTATTCTTTATAGGGAGTGAATTCATACGCTTGATTTCTGTGTATCTCGTCATAGCTAGGCGCTCTGCCCTAGTTCGTTCGAAGGTTGTCTGTCCTTGGTAGTTCACAAATATTTCTTCCTCTCTCTCTCTCTATATATATATATATATATGGTGAAAATCTAAAGCATTACAATAGAACGTCTTTTATATCGTGTGGATGAACGAGCTTAAACGTTATTTATCATGGTACGTCTTAAAGAGTTGGGTTGAATATTGTTTAACGGCTCATCAACACAGTATAGGTTATTTAGAGCCGCTCCAGAGAGAGGGGAAGGATACATAGGACTCCGGGAACCGTGCCCTACTCTTGTTATCGAATATATTCCTATGGTTCTTTAGCGTGCTCGGAGGATATACCGATACAGGGGACCCCTCGGTTTACGTCCCCATCCGACGGACGAGGCTAAGGGAAAGTGTCTTACCCAAGAACACACCGACGAAACTCAGTGGCACCGCGGAGGATTGGACCCGGGGCCTCCGGTTACAAATCCGCCGCGCTACCGACTGCGCCACGTCTTAAAGAGAATCCTTCTGAAATGTATTTGCTAAAATTAATAACTTCTTTTTTGTTAGACGACTGAAGGAGAGCAATAAATATAAACATGCTTGGCCTTTGTATGTAATATCGTTTGATATATTTACTCCTGAATGTATTATAAGCAGGGCATATGAAGTTAAAATGGAACATGTCCTCAATATCGTTAGTGTTACATATTTGACAAATCTTTTCATTCCTTTCTAGTCTTTTGCGAGAATACCTCCCTGTTTCGATCCTTAAACTATGATCGGACAAACGTAATCTGGTTAAAACACTGCGATCTCGCCTTGTATGCAATAAATCTAAATAAGTATCATATTCAAAACGATGCTTTACAGATGTGTACAGCGTCAATACTCTACTAGTTTCCAGGTCAGATGACCAGTTTTGAATATCTATCAATCGATGCTTGAATATCTTTATAAAGTGTATGGGATTTAATGAGGTGTGGTCAAGCCATGCGTACATAAAACCACTAGTATTCAGTAATGACTTAACTTTAGAAACCCAATTATTTAATCCCCGTTCACAATCGTTGTTTTGCGCTTTCATATACATGCTTTATAAATGCATTATCAGTTGTGACCGCTCTTAGCCAGTATTTAATGATATTAACATGTCTATTTATATATAACGGATAACGGACTAATTATCCATACACACCCGTATTACTTGTCGATAATTTTACACCGAGTGTTTGTTTACAATACTTTAAATGTATCCTTTCAATTTCCTTGGATTTAGTAAAATCCCACACTGGACTGCTGTA
This sequence comes from Cyrtodaria siliqua, assembly GCA_037043455.1. NCBI lineage: Eukaryota > Metazoa > Mollusca > Bivalvia > Adapedonta > Hiatellidae > Cyrtodaria > Cyrtodaria siliqua. Next base: position 42,125 of record JAWPHD010015514.1, on the reverse strand, counting down.
ATTAAGAATAGACCCTACAAAAGCATCAAACAATTGTAAAGCTGCTTTCGGATTTAACTCGTATTTATTAAAGGGACACTGTTCGTAACTTTTAGCTTATAAAACACCCAATAATTATGTTCGCAAACAGTATACATTAAACATTATTCAAAATTTACTAATTAAAAGCAAGATTGTTTAACGGAATTCAATCGCGGTACAAAAAAAAGCAAATCCACTTCGTGGGTTTGAACTCGCAGCCCAAACTCGCAGTAAAAATAAGTGTTCGTGAGCATAAAGTTGTCGGAACTCGCTCCCGACTGAGCTAAGCGGGCTATACATATTACGCAATACATACTGTGGTGAAAACCTAGTGCGCTATGGAAGTCACGTGAACGAATAAAAGGTAAATATTGTGGGTCCCACTTTATTTACATTTAATAATTAAAACTTTTTTTTTTCAAACTCACGAATGTATTCCTACATACTTCTTAGGGTCTATCCTCATGTTTTCATGTATACATTTCAATGAATAAAAGTCAGACAGTTATTTGGTTATGCTCAATATCTGCTTACTTACGGACAGTGTCCCTTTAATACTTATGAATAAAAAGTTCATAGCTTTAAGCGCTTTACCGCATAATGCTTGTTGGTTAAGGGTAAATGACCCTGTATAGTTAAACACGACTCTTAAGTAGTTAAAATCATCGACCACTTCGAGCATGGTACCGTTATAAGAACAAACTCTGATTATTCCTCTTTTTCCAAAAACGCCACTTTAGACTTAGCAGAGTTTACCTCTAGACCCAATGTTTCACAATAGTTATATAAGTTATTTAAACTACTTTGAAGATCTGCTATACTCGTACCTAAAAGAACCATGTCATCGGCAAAAAGCAAAAGAATAAGAGATATATCATTAACAGAGAGTCCGCTTTCAATACTATTATACAAATACAGCTCTAGGTCTTCAAAGAACTGTGCGAAAATTATCGGGGAGATTATCTCTCCTTGCTTTAGTCCAATTGTTTTATAAAAAATATATCAGAAAATGAACCACAGTGTTTAACGCAGCTTTTAACAATGTCATACATGGCTCGAATAATTCTAAGCATTTTGCCATTAATATCTAATTTATATAATTTCAACCAAAGTGCATTTCTATTAATCGAATCGAACGCCTTTTTAAGGTCTATGAATGCACACTAAAGCCTACCTTTACCATTTAATATTTTTTCATGTTTTGGAGTATAAACACAGCATCTATCGTAGATTTATCTTTTCGGAATCTAAACTGGGCATCAGATATTTTATTATTACTGTCCCACCATTTATCAATTCGTTTATTCAACAAGCCTGATAACAGCTTTCCCATGCTACTGATCAGGGTTATACCTCTGCTGTAACTTAAGCTCGATTATGTTTAATCTTTTTATTAAAGACTTAATATATTAAGCAATCATGTGCAAATGGAATTCAGCTATCGGATGAGGTAAATGATATTTGTGCTATTTTATATGCTGATGATATGACTAACTGTGCCGATAGTATTAGACAATTAGAGTCACAAATAAATGTTATATCAATTATTTGTAATAAAACAGGTATGTCCATCAATCTAAAAAAATAAATAATTGTGTTTAGAAATGGTGGTTATCTGAGAGGCAATGACATTGGACTTGCAATGGAACTCTGATTGAAACAGTTTCGTGTTACAAGTACATGGGTATCTTTATGACACCTAAACTTACATGGTCAACTTTGACTTTGCCGATTAAATAATAATAGATACCCAAAACAGTGCTATATTATGCTAAGAAATCTTGATGAACCAGAAAGATTAACATGGACTACTCATGTAAAAAACTTGCTTTTTAGATATGGATTTGGTATTACTTGGATTTTCGAAGACATTGGAGATTAACATGTTTTTCTCAGTTTTTAAACAGCGATTATTAGACTGCTCTCTTCAAAACTGGCATGCGGATGTAACCCAGTCAGACAAAGCTAGACATCAACACTTTAAGCCACTATTAAACGTTGAACAATACCTTACTTTAAACATTCCACTTAAATTCAAAATTGCCTTTTCCAAACTTAGATGTTCAGCACACAGTCTTAGCGTAGAAATAGGACGACATAGTAATATACCGTATGCTGACAGAAAATGCATTTCGTGTTCTTCTGACGATGTTGAAGATGAATATCATAAGTATCATGAAGTGTACATATTGTACACAATTACGTCATCAATATTTAATATTTTTATTCTGAATATAAACAATTCAAGTTTAATTGTGTTATATACTCTGTAAAAAAAAGTTTTGGACCATGGCAGTGTTCGAACCCGTACAATGATCGTTAAACCATGACATTCGACCATAGCCCTTATTATCTCAGTTGATAATTCACAATAGATCAACAATCAACAATAATTATCGTGTACAATGAAAGTTAGCGAAAAAAGAATAATCTTTTTATTGGTTACTCGAATGTGTCCGTAACTGTTACTTTGTATGGACTTTGCAACATTTTTTACAGACCCTTTGTGTGTTCGCGATATTTTCTTTAAATCAAATCTTGTTTGGAATTTAATGTTTCTGGTACCAAATTAACCGGGTAGGGTAGACCTTGGTAACTAAAAAAAGATACTTAAATTCTGTCCACTAGTTTTATTTTTATATGACTTTATATACCCTGGTCCAAAACCTTTTTTACCGGGTATATATCACGATGTACCTATTACATTGTCCGGTTGTAATCTTACTTTCAACTCTGCTGCGTACAGTTGCTCAATATTTTCCATAAAATGTATCTCTTACATATATAATTGTATTAGTTGTATTATGGACCGGAGGCCTCCATTATTAAATAAACATTTGTCATTGTCATTGTACTGTTCCACTTGTGTCGCCTGCCGTGTGCTTATATCAGCACGTACAATCTTACTATAAAGTTTGAAGACAGAAGGTGCAATCCTTCACGAAGCAGATTATTTTCTAATTGTTAAAGTTTATGAAAAGGGGCATAACTCTGCATTGGATAATTGATAAGGAGAAACCGTATACAGTTTCATAACCATAGGTCAATAGTTGGCCAAGATATGAGCTAGGTTCGGTTGCAGGTTAAAGTTATATGAAAAGGGCCAAATGAAAGTCACAGTTATTGGCCATGTCAACGGCAAGGAGAAATTGAAAAAAAAGAATTGCATAAGGTTTTATGATCATAGGTCAATATTTTGCCATGTTATGAAGCAGGTTAGGTTGTAGGTTAAAGTTTTATGAAAAGGGGAATAACTCTGCCAAAATGAAGGTCAGAGTTATTGGACATGTGTAACGAATTTTGTTTGGGTAAGGTGAAGACATGTGTTTAGTTTCATGAATATAGGTCAAACAGTTTTAAAGTTATGGTCAGTAATTTGCTTGTTTAGGTTGCATGTTAAAGTTTTAGAATATAATATATTTTATTGTCGTAATATTCATAACAATGTGAACTTGACAATGAACAAACAGGAAATAAATTCATATGATAGCACATATGGATTACATACAAGTAAAAACAGCAGATTTTAATGTATCATTATAAATGATACCTAATTATTAAAGGACCTGCGCAAGACACTCCCTTGACACTTGGTGTACATATGGGTTAAACATATCGTGCACCGATCCCTCCTTATGCTCATTCTGGGTAGTGTACTCAGACTGGGTAGTATTAAAGTTTTATGAAAAGGGACATAACTCTGCCAAAATGAAAGTCAGAGTTATTGGTCATGGGTAACAACATTCTATGGGGCAAGATAAATGCGTGTGTGAAGTTTCATGAACATAGGTCAAACACTTTTTGTTATGGCCAGTTATGAGCTTGGTTATAATGCAGGTTAACGTTTTATGAGAATGAGCATAACTCTGCATAAATGAAAGCCAGATTTATTGCAAATGTTTAACGACATTCCTTGGGGTAAGATGAAGATGTGTGTTAAGTTTTATAAACATGGATAAAATACTTTTCACGCTATGGCCAAGGTAAGGGGTTGCAGGTTAAAGTGTGACTAAACACGATGGAAGACGACGACGAACGATAGACGACGGACAAAGTAATCCCTAAGTGTCTGCCAAGCTACTCATTTTTTTTGTATAAACAATGTATCACGATTAAGACAATCTATAGTTATTATCAAACTGAATAAGTCATCCTGTATACAAACGGGTATCACTGTAGGCTATATGGTATTCCGTATTCAATAAAACTGGTCTAATAGGTACAGTATATTTCATAGTTTTCCTGAAGTTGTATTCCGTTTTCAACTACACCCCTCTGTTAAGTACGGTGTCCTGTTAGGACCATGTTACCATCGCATCTTACCATCGACCATCGACATAGACATTTTTCTACGGTAATCGTGAGATCTTGATCAGCATGAGAATTGATAAGTCGATGGTCGATGGTAAGATGCGATGGTCGATGGTAAGATGCGATGGTAAGATACGATGGTCGATGAAAGATGCGATGGTAAGATGCGATGGTCGATGGTAAGATGCGATGGTCGATGGTCCATCGCATCTTACCATCGACCATCGCATCTTACCATCGCATATTACCATCGACCATCGCATCTTACCATCGACCATCACATCTTATCATCGCATCTTACATCGACCATCGCATCTTACCATCGACCTAGGTCGATGGTAAGATGCGATGGTAAGTTGGCCCTAACAGGACACCGTAGTTAAATGGTATTCCGGACTGCAGGTAGGAGGTACGGGTGGGTGGGTGATGCATCATAGATACAAAAAGGACTTCTACATGTTTATATTATATTTATAATATTAATAAACTCAAAATGTCCACTGATTCCGCTTTCTAATTTTCCTCAGTCTAATGATATGTAATGCTATTATTTGATATATCTGAGGGCTTATGTCTGACTATATTGTGAATTGTCCATGTGTAATTTCTCATACAGGTGGCGCAGTGTATTATTTTTATCACCAAGGCTTTGTAATCCAAGAAGTAAGCGTTCTATCCCAAACAGAACCAAATCTGGATTATTTTTCGAAAACATTAAACCTCCCTGACCAGTCCTTTGACTGACAATATAGTCTACACTGGAATGTGTCGTGTTAAATGAGATTCTCAACTTTGCCCACACCATTAAGCGTCCTTCACCACACACAATCGAGATCCCCACCCACCCCACCCATCTCCGACCGACTGGCAGAAACACTATTTCAAAGTAACAATGAAATATTACGTCCAGACATAGTAGCCACTGTTCTATGTTAATGAGCTAGCCAACGTTATACCTGTAACTACAGTAACGTCCGGACACAGGCACATTTATGTTTATGGGTTGGGCGTTGTGAGGTCGTGTGACGGTTGGGGGAGGGGAAGGCGGCGGCGTTAACGCATACTTTGGCAAACTATCGGATGCCGGGGGCGCTGAAGAGGGAGGCAGAACACATATTCTGAGCCACCCCAAGCCATATTATTGGGTTGGGCCCCCACCCACATTCCTACACCTATGATGTTAAGTGTTAACCCAAACAAGTCGTATTGTTAGCCATAACGTAAATTGTAAATGCAGTAAGTTAAAAAGTAGAACAGTAAGTATATTTCACTGAGTAAAAGCTGGCCTACATTTATGATCAGAAATTAAAAATATAAATCATTATCAACGTATACTTACTGCCATTAAAACACGTTATTTCACATCCTAAATCTACTGACTAAAATGTTATTAATGATTCCAAGGTTAAATATAATAACAACGTAAAAACAATGTACATAATTGCCTTATTACTTGTGAGATTAAACTTGATATCAAAGTATGTATATACAACACCCGATAATAAATTTATCAGTTATTTAACATAGATAAGGGGCCAACCTTGAACTCTCCCTAAATGAGATTTTTTTAAAACATATTTGTAGCTCTTTCCAATTTGAAGAGAAGTCTAAATGTTTAATATATCTCTACAGATCTACTTGCTTTAGAGAGGTCTAAATGATGTACACCTCCCTTTTAATTATTTTATTCAAAGATCGGTTCATATCAGCTGATTTATACCTCTCTTCGAATGATTTAAACCGCTCTTCATTCTTCAAATCATTTAAAGAGATATATAATTAAAGAGAGGTGTAATGAGGTACAGGAGGTGGGGAGTGGAGGGGTGGTGTGTGGGGCAAATAATCTGACAGGGGAAATGTTACTGTCACATGGCATTAAACTAGCCAAGCTACATTGAAAGGTAGTTAATATGCTATTATTCCTTTCATTAAAAATGTTACAAGCAAATAATAAAATAAAAAAATATTCAGATTATCCTCACAAACACAACCCTGCCGACCACCCTCATACCCGACCCACACCACTACACACCGTCGAATATATATTGTATGTTGACATTCACGCTAGAAAACTAAAAATGTTGTCATACAGATCAATTGATATTGAATCTCGAAGTCGTCGAAACAATCTGATATTCTGGTATGTGACAGAAAAGACATCCCAAAGTTGTGAACAGACCATATTGAACTTCATTGATCATGAAATGAATATTGATCGATCGGTGTGTATTGACAGAGCGCGTAGGCTTGGGTCATTATCTAGGTCGAATTCCAGGGAAAACGCCCTATTATTGTTCGATTGATACAGATTACATTTTGGAGAGGGCCTATAAACTCAAAGGTACACATTTCAGGATTGATATGGACTACCCTAAGGAAAGTGTTGACGCTAGAAAGCTATTGTACCAAAGCGCAGAGATGGTTGATGCACGCAGATTCCGGCTGAAACATCAAATTAAATATCTCGCGAGGTTATATGTAAACAGCAGGTTAGTACGAGACGAGTTTCCCGACTGGTATACTGTATTAAATGAGAGCACAGGGAGTCCAGAGTGCTTGACAAAGGAATCCTTTATAATAATATATAGACTAGGGTGAGAACGCCTGTGTAGTGTCAATAGCCATTTTTCACCACGTCTGTAGGTCATACTACACCAATTCATTTTCCATAGGCCTACCTTATAGCTCTAAGCTCTGTACTGATTTGCCTAATATAGGAAGCTATATTTTTTATTACTTGTTTGGAAAGACCTATCTTAGTTTTATCATAAAAAAAAAATTAACCATATGTTGAGTGTTTTTAAAAAGCTGTTTGGGTCGGATGGTGCTGACCCAACTACTTGCATGTAGAAACATGAGGAAAATGTAAAATATACTTCTTTTTTTGATTATGCAACACATTATGAATACATTGCACAAATGTATTTTTTAACCTTTATAAGTACTCTTCAAAATTTGAATTTTAGGTTTTTAACAAGATTTTTTGGGTTGTTTACCTTGTCAACCAATCAAAATTAAGAGATTTGTGTAATAGCTCCGAATTTACCCTGGAACTTTTTTCCCTGCCCGCTGATTGGTTGGTAATTGGTGTAGTCTGATCTGTAGGGCTCTCACCACTATTATCTCCGTTGAATACTCGTGCCCTACAGATGAAGGAGATTAGATAATAAAACAAGTTCGCTTTTCTACATTTTACAGGATACATTGATTTATCTTACCAGGTTCTAAATCTACAGCATTTTAGGAAGAGATCACAGAAAAATGCTTGTTTATATAAGATTTCTAGCTAATTCTGCCTCATTTTACACATCATGGGTCTAATCACCACGGGGTTGTATTTTTGTCTAAATTTTGATAAGTGTCACGCAAACATGAAATTAAAAAAAGTTCAATCCGGTAAATATTTGTTAAATGTGTTTTCAATTGCAGATATTGGATCAATGAAAAATTTAAACATAAATACAGGTTGTAAAATCTGTTTATCTCTAAGCCACGAACAAAAACATTACAATGGGACCCTATGGAAAATTAATTGTGGTGTAGACTACAGCGAAAACAAATATTACGTTTACTATTTTACACCGTGTCGATAGTAGACGCACTTAAAACTATGTATCTGTGTAGCGCAAAAACACTAATGGTGTTTAGACCTGACTATATGTGTACTCGTGATATCGCGCACCGAAAAAGAATTGAATTGAATGTTATTCAACACAATATAGGTTATTCAGAGCCGCCCCAGAGAGAAGGGAAGGATACATAGGTAGCATGAATCAATGATTTTTTATTTTTCGAGATAATATCACCAAATTCAGTACATAAATACATCCATTTATTACAATATTAGAACAGCTGAGTTTGTAAAATTTGGATTATAACATTTTTTTTTAAGATTTTTTTCTATGTCATGTGTATATTTTCAATCACAAAAAATCACATTTATTTCCTTGTCAAAAGCAGTTTTTCAGTTAATAATGTTTATTAAATGAATATCCTTTGTCATAGAAACATATTTATACAACATATACATATTTTGCACTTAAAATTACCATTTATTAGCTTTTAGCACACATAGTTCACCGTTGTATACATATATAGTCATGTATTATAAACAAAATATCACTATCAGCAGGTATTTCGAATATTGCAACATATTCAACAATCAAAGTTGTGTCAACAGGTTGTCAGTGTGTGACGACAGGTGTCTGCAATGTGGAAATTGATGAACCCAGTAACTTGAATGTTAACAACTTACACTCAAGATCAGTACCATACAATTGATACATACACACAGTATGTAATGCTTAAAAATGAATGATTCATCATCAGAATACTTCATATAATGCATATGCAACAGAACATATACTCATTTACACTCACAGTTCAAACAATCAATCAAATTCAGTTAAAATACAGTTTGTTTGCAATCTGAACGGCGGGCGCCGCCATTTTGATATATATATTTTTTTATTTCCGGTTCAGACCCCCGTACAGTTAAGTCATCATAATTTTACAGAAAACGGGTACTTATCATCGCAAATTATGTCTGAATTTTTTAAATGTATATTAAACTTCAAAATGATATCCAACTTACCTGGGTACCTCTTCTCAAACAGAACAAAAAATAAAATTCAATTTTTAAATGGCAGTTTTCTTCTACTTTCACACCTGTTTCTGGGTCAGTCTGACGTGGTGCTCCGACATCTAGGGTCCGTGAATGCTGATTGGATGGCAGTTTTAAATATCCAATCAAAATAATGGGAATAATAGCCGTAATGGGAACAGGAAATCGACATGGCTATTTAAAGACGACATAGATTATGTCCCTTGTTGGTTCTCGCTAACATAGGAATCCGGGAACCGTGCCCTACTCTTATTATCGAATAGATTCCTATGGTTCTTTAACGTGCTCGGAGGATAGACCGATACACGGGACCGCCCGGTTTACGTCCCCATCCGACGGACGAGGCCAAGGGAAAGTGTCTTGCCCAAGAACACACCAACGAAACTCAGTGGCACCACGCACTGAACCCGGGGCCTCCGGTTACAAATCTGCCGCGCTACCGACTGCGCCACGTTAGCCCTCGAAACCGAAAAAGAAATGTAGCACAAGAATCACTAATGTTGACATTGTTAAAAACAGCGGAAAAGGAATTTCAAGGCAAAATAGATGACGCCTTCTGATTGGCTGAACAATGATTGGTCGTTTATTTTCAGCCAGTCAGAAAGCATCATTTATTTTGCCTTGGAATTTCTAGACTGCTACACAGCCGTCTATAAAATTAACACTTGTTTCAGTGAAACGGGACATGCGCCGTAGAGCAGTCTATGAAATTTCCCGCATGTTCCGTTTCACTGAAACAAATGTTAATTTTATTGACGGCTGTGTGTTAATTCTATTGACGGCTGTGTAGCAGTCTAGAATTTCAAGTCAATACAATTAACACTTGTTTCAGTGAAACGTGACATGCACCGTAGAGCAGTCTATGGAATTTCAAGCCACTACGGCGCATGTCCCTTTTCACTGAAACAAATGTTAATTTTATTGACGGCTGTGTAGCAGTCTAGAAATTTCAAGCCATTTCCTTTTTTCCGCTGTTTTTAACAAAGTCAACATTAGTGCTTATTGTGCTTTGGACTCCCTGTGACTCCAGTTATAGATCCAATGAGTACACGACACTCAGCCGAATATACGCTAATACATAGGTGACAATGTGATTTATCGGAGTTACCAGCGGCAAGTGATACAATTCCAGTTAACACCACACAGGGAGATATAAATGTAAACTTACCTTTTGTTCTCCCTACTTTCGTGGTAATTCTACATCAATTCAAAACACAAGTACTGGTAATCCCGAAACACGTGTAAAACCGCCTCACTCAATACACAGGTATACACGAGCAAGTGGTTCAAATGCGTGCAATGCGTGAAAGGTCACGTTCTCATTCAATAGTACGGGAACACAGGGATTCGTGTCAGAATACATTGAATAGTAATAGGTCTAGATCCACATCACGTAAACTAAATACAAATAAGAGTAAGCAGTCAGTGTAACATATTATTTCCTAATGTAGGGACAATCGTAGTAACACTCCAGCTAGTAGTAAAACAGTTAATGGGACCAATTCGACGAGTGAAACTTTAAGTCATCTGCTAGTGGCGGAAATAGAGGTGACGGTAGAGATAAACAGTCGAATGCACAGGAAACTGAGTCTGAAAATGAGAGCATTGATGATACAGTGTAGGATATAAATTGGAATCACCGGAATTCATTGATATTTTTGATAAACATGATATTGTGTTACTTACAGAAACATGAACAAATGAAACCTCAGATGTCGATGTAGATGGTTGTGTGGCCATTGTGTTAAACAGAAAGATAAAAGCCAAAAATAGCAAAAGGGACTCTGGGGGAAATAATTAATTGTTTATATTGCAAACAGATAAGTAAGTAAGGATACCATAATTAAAAAAGTTAACTGTATAATTTGGGTTAAATTAACCGGTGCTTTATTTAATTTAAAAGATGATGTATATTTATGTTTATGCTACAATATACCTACGGGAAGTGGTAGAGTTTTATTCGAAGATAACAGTATTTTCGATACTATTTTGAATGACATGATTCTTTTCGAAAACTTGGCCGACAATAAATGTGATTTTTATATATGTGGTGATATGAACGGCAAACCGTTGTGACTTTGTCGAAAATGACTCTTTACATGTATTTGATATTTTACCAGATGACTATATTGTTGATACGCCAGCAGAACGTTTTTCCGAATTTAAAGTTTGCAGTGAATATGGTAGAGACTTGTTAGATTTTTGTATAAATACTGGACTTAGGATAGTAAATGGTCGGGTAGGGCGCGATAAGTTTATTGGAAGGTATACTAGTATCAAAAATAAAGGAAGTAGTGTAGTAGACTATGTTTTATGTAGAACAGATCTTTTTAATTTATTCTGTACTTTTGAAATTCATGAACCGAATTTACCCTCTGATCACTGTGCTGTGAGATTTGCATTAAGTGCAAAACCGTTATTGAAGAAAATGTGGTAAACAAATACATTTTATTTACAAGTGGGATAACGATAAAAAGATAGATTATATAGATTGTTTTAATCACCCACATATTAGAGAAAAACTGAGTCATATGACTGAAGAGTTATCAGATATTCAAACACCGGCTGAGCTGGATGCTAATTTAGATGCATTCTATAAAATTATTAGTGATGTATGTGACCCCTTATTTAAGAATATGGTAAATAAACAGAACGCACATGCGGGGATAATAAGTGCATAAACAATCAAAAGTTTTATCAAATGTTATATATATATATAGATAGACCGGATAGAAATGATAGTTATCGAGTAAATATGAGTGCTAGAACAGAATATAATTTAAGTTCTATTAGACGAAATAAATACTTGTACGACAAAACACAAACTCAGAAAATAGAAAAAGCGCGTTTCAAAAATGCAAAACAATACTGGAATATGGCGCAACATTACACAAAAAATCAAAAAAGTTATCTGTTGATCATTTTGCAAGATATTGTCAAGCTATTAATGATCCAAATGATGTATTTTACTAACCGGATGATGACGTTTTATTATTCAATGAACGATGAATAAATGGGGAATTACAAGAAATGTTTGAAGAATTAAACATTGAGATATCGTTTGATGAGATAACTACAGCTTGCAAACAATTAAAAATGGGTAAAACTTTGGGCCCCGATAACATGATTAATGAATTGTTTCGTTACGGCATTGATAATATAATTGTTTTACTTTAAATTTTTAATTTATTCAACAATGTCTTTAATGTAGGTTACTTCCCAGATAAATGGACAGACGTTATATTGTACCATTATACAAAAAAGGTAGTATTGATGACGTTAAGAATTACAGGGGTATTACACTTTTAAGCACGTTTGGCAAACTGTTTACTCGAAATTTAAACAATAAAAAAATAGGTTAAATGGTTGGGGCGAGAAGTATAATGTGTATGTATAAGCGCAATCTGGATTTAGAAGGAATATGGGAACTGTTGATAATATTTTTATTTTACACGGCATTAAACAGCAGATACCATTAACGAGGGAAAACGTCTATTTGCTGCGTTTATAGATTTCACAAAAGCTTTTGATTACATAGTGAGGAATATGTTGTGGTAAAAAATTATTAAATTTGGTGTAAGGGGTAAAATGCTTAACATTCTTAAATCTATGCATGTATACGTCAGTGAAATCGTTTGTTAAATACAATACTGAGTTAAATTAAGAATTTTCGTGCTACCTAGGGGTAAGACAAGGGGAATGTTTATCACCTTTTTTATTTCCTATGTACTTAAATGACATAGAAGATTACCTCATAAGAAATGACTTTAAAGGTATTGACGTTGGTTTACTGAAGATGTTCTTACTTCTGTACGCAGACGATATTGTTATATTTTCTAATGCTGATCAAGGCATACAGAAAGGATTAGATGTGTTATATGAGTATTGCCATAAATGGAAATTAACGGTAAATACCATAAAAACGAAAATCATGATATTTAGAAGTGGGAGGATTATTACCAAGAAATTTACATTTTATGTATGATGGTAAATCTATAGAAATTGCAAACCATTTTACGTATTTGGGTATTGTTTTTAGTACAGGTGGGTCATTTTCTACCACATTTGATACGTTAGCTGGTCAGGCAGGCAAAGCCATTTTTAAACTTAATACATATTTACACAAGTTTACGGAATTATCTGTTACTATTTCATACACTAATAAAACCAATATTACATTACGGATGCGAAATGTGAGGGTTCTTAAATGCAAACGTAATAGAACGAGTACATCTTAGTTATTGTAAAGTATACAGATGTGATTAAAGACATTTTCTGTAGTTTTTCTTGCGCAGAATTTTGGGCGACTTCTCTTCTAAAACTTTTGGATGGATTTTTCTAAAACATTACAGGAATGTTGCTCTTGATATCTAGTTGTATTTATTGCCTTTATTTGTATAAATGCCTATTATTAAAAAAAATACATAAAATAGGAAAAATATAACATTTTTAAAAAAATTAAGGTAAATTTTAGGTATTGACGTCGGTTTACTGAAGATGTTCTTACTTCTGTACGCAGACGATATTGTTATATTTTTTAATACCGATCAAGGCTTACAGAAAGGATTAGATGTGTTACATGATTATTGCAATAAATGGAGATTAACGGTAAATATCATAAAAACCAAAATCATGATATTTAGAAGTGGGAGATTATTACCAAGAAATTTACATTCTATGTATGATGGTAAAACTATAGAAATTGTAAACCATTTCACATATTTTGGTATTGGTTTTACTACAGGTGGGTCATTTTCTACTACATTTGATACGTTAGCTGGTCAGGAACTCAAAGCCATTTTAAACTAATACATGTTTACACAAGTTTACGGAATTATATGTTAAGCATGTGTTTGACCTATTTCATACACTAATAAAACCAATATTACATTACGGATGCGAAATTTGGGGGTTCTTAAATGCAAACGTAATAGAACGAGTACATCTTAGTTATTGTAAAGTATATAGCTGTGATTAAATAAAAGTTGTTTATAATTTGATGCTTTGTGACATTTAGATGAGGCCTAATAAGTAAAACTGGGCATCAGCAGTAAAATACTTGTTAGAGAGCATGGGTTTTAATTATGTGTGGTTATTTCAGGGTGTTGGAAATATGAGTATGTTCATATCAAATTTTAAACAAAGATTATCAGACACTGTTATCCATAACTGGAATTATCGTATACAGGATTCTTCGAGAGCTAAAACGTATTCACTTTTTTGTGTATTCTCATACAAATCATATCTAGAAAATGTTCAAATAAGAAAATTTAGAGTAGCAGTGTCTAGATTGAGAATGTCCTTCCATAGGTTACAAATAGATTGGTGTCGTTGCCATAAGCCACACAGTATTCCTATTAATGAGCACAATGATGTATATGTGAGGTTCTAGAAGACGAATACCATTTTATATTGGAATGTACTTTATATAAAGAACTAAGAACAACTGTAAGAACTACTGTAAAGAATTTGGCTACTTATGTATTTGATGGTTTTAAAATTCGAAATGACATATATTACAATCAATAAATACTAGTACTCTCCCAAGAGGTACTCTAACAACAATACTACTGTCTGTGACACGTGGATTTGAAGAATGTTTCTCTTTTAAACAATTGCGTAACGTATACAATGTAAGAAATATCATAATTAAAACTGATTTAGAATGTTATTATTTTGTACAAAATTTGAAATTATGTAATGTTTGTTACTTCCCTCGACCTCTGAAATTGAACATTTGTATACTCATGGACCCAATGGTCTACTGTATTTGTTGAATAAAACTATATAAAACGTTCCTCGCCACCGAAGTCTCCTTGAATTAAATTAAATTAGTTAAAGAAAAATCAGTTGAAGAGGTCATTACATATTCGGCGCAGTTATGTTCTTTTGTTTGGTCCCAGAGATGTATGACGTGATCAAAACTTACTGCCGCAGTATTTTTTGAGACTAAATTGTGTTATACAACCATTATGTATCCAAAGAAATGCGATCGTAAATACTTACCTCAAAGAAGGAGAAATATTTTACTGTTGACTTCTCTGTGTTTTCCGTGTTGGAACATTGACCTATCATCGGAAGACGGATTATGTCTCGTGTTTGCTGTTAAATACTCAACGATAAACAACGGGACATGCCTCTTGTTGCTTAGATCCGCTTTAAAAACGGTACTTTCTTCTTATTGCTCTATTGAGTAATTTATAATGTCTTCGCTAATTTCTGAGTATGTGGATAATGTTTAATACATCAATGTTTCATTTTTGTTTAATATCACTGAATCTGTTCTGCATAATTACTTCTAACATTTGGTTATGTGTGCTAAAACTGAATACCCTTTTAAAAATAGGTCCAGGAGATCTCCTTTCAAAAGACAGTCCAGTTGATCTTTCAAATGAAATGGAGGTCAATGTGATCGCCTTTAAAACTAGGTCAAGGAGATCTCCTTTCGAAAGTATGGTATGGATATCTCCTTTAAATGTTGGTCAAGACGATCTTTAAAAAGGAGGTTAAACATATCTCCGTTTAAAAGTAGGACCAACAATAGTACATATTTTCTTTCCAAAGTAGGTTCAGGAGTTTTCATTTTAAAAGTAGGTGCAGGATATCTCCTTTCAAACGTAGGTTCAGGTGATCTCGTTTCAAACGTAGGCCCAGTAAATATACTATTTTAAAGTAGGTTCAGAAGATCTCTTTTTAAAAGTAGGTCCAGGAGAGCCAACAGATCTTCAAAAGTAGTTCTTGGAGATGTCCTTTCACATGTGGTCCGGTAGATCCCCTTTCAAAAGTAGTTCTAGGAGATCTTCTTTCAAACGTAGGTCCAAAAGATCTCCTTTCGAAGTTATTCCAACCGATATCCTTGTAAACAAAGGTCCAGAAGGGCAATTTCAGAAGTAGGTCCAGGATATCTCCTTTTAAAATAGGATATAGGAGATCATATTTCCAGCTTAGGACCAAGATATATCCTTGCAAAAATAGGTCCAGGAGATCTCCTTTCAAATATCTCCTTTTATAGGTAGTCCTGGAGATCTCCTTTCAAATGTAGGTCATGAGATCTACTTCCATTGTAGGTTCAAAAGAGACCCTTTCCAACATAGGTCCTGGAGAGCACTTTCATAAATAGGACCAAGATATCTCATTTCAAAGTTAGGTCCAGGAAGTCGTATATCAAGCGTAGGTTCGGACGTTCTATACCTTTTTCGGTTTTGAAAACAAAACAATAACACAACTCTGAACGGGCTAACACATTTTAAAGTTCAAAGATGTGTTCTGTTGCTAAAAAATAATTTGCCGTGACCAGGAAGGGACTTAACTCGATATTGAGACAGTGCGAATATTCAGCAGGAGTATTGCCAGATAGATAGACCTGCAATTATAACTGTAAAATAATGCTTTAGTCTGTTATATATTATGTATAAAATGTATATCCACTAATGCAATAAACTAAGCAAAACAAGATAACTCTTATGAAAACTCTATTTCAGTGAGCCTGTGTATAATTCCAGTGCATTTACTACTAGATATAGCTATATCCAACTGACATTTCACTGTATCGCCTTGATTCATTATTGACAGGCACCTTTCGTCGTTAGGCCTATTTACCATCTAATATCAGCTACCTTGCCTCAAAATATTCTATATGACGCGTGTAACCTCGAGCCAAATTAATAAATTCAATATTAAATAGGCACGAATGTGAGATTCATACTTCTATCACGTAACTCCACAAATACCACAGAACTATATATGATTAAGATATGTTGCGCCGATGTGCTCCATACCACAACTAACAGTCGGAACTGCCTCGTCGATTTCCGTAATCCGGTAATTACCGGAAATCGACGAGGCAATTCTGATTGCATACAGAGCCGAACGGAAATGCAATAAAATCTGCTATTCACGAAAAAAAAAAAAATGTTATTTTATGTTATGCCTCATAATCAAAGTTTATGCAGAAAACAGTGGTATTTTTGGCGACGTCTTAGGTTCAGTATTGTGCAGTTGTTATTTTAGCTCACCATAACTTCATTTCTAAATCATTTTCTAATATGATATATTTTCATTTCAAATTTCTGAAAACAAAAATTCATATCAAATTTCTGAAGAAAACAAAAATCGAAAAAAAATCCCCTACATACTGTCATCTCTACTGCATTGTACTCGACAGCACAGCACAGTAAATCACAACCATTTCAAAAACTATAGCTCATTTTCTTAGTTAGAAAATGTGCAAGTTAAACGATAAAAAAATTAAAACAGTTATTTCTAAAACAATTTGTAGTTTACATTGAAAAAGAAAGTAGTCCGGCAGTGAAAATAAAACTATACTTCCCATTATAAAATAATACGTTTATTTTACAGCTACAATGCAGTTTTCCGTTTCTTATAATATTAAAATAAACCACAATTATAGACATGTACATGTGTTTATGAATACATACATAAAAAGTAAACATTTAAACAAGTACCCACATACAGTCCATCTCTGACAGGGTGTCATGGCCGACGTCCGATATGGCAGATGGGAAGATGTACACGAATTCATCAATGTAATTTTTAATTTTTTTTTTTTTGAGTTCTTACAAATGGTTTTACTCTTGTTTTACTTAAAACATCTCAATACAAGTATAATATACATATCTGATATTTAAATACTGAGCTACGCATATTTTGATATCACTAAGGCTATAATTCAGTTGTATTTGATTACAAACATATAAAAACATGTCTCAATTTCAAATTAATTAGCACAAATATAATAATGTATTTTGTAATTGTTGTATATATATTATGATGATGTACTTAACGTACAAGTCAATAAAAGTATGTTCTGTTCTGTTCTGTTCTGTTCTATAATAGCAACTATATGCCATCATATCGGAAATAAACAGTAACATAACCCACATGTGTACACACACATAACCCACATGTGTAGAGCACTCTAACCCAAAACAATCGTCTGATGGATATGGAAGAATTACTGATCGTGATGGGTATCGTCCGTGAACTCAATAACAACGTGTACATTATCCGCCATGTCATCGTTAATTCCTGTGTGCCCATCGTCCACAGAGTGCCACGCGTGTGTTGGTTGGTTCCCTGTCACTGTATCTGGTGCAAAGCCATCTTTATGACCCATGTGATCATACACGGCAATGTGTGGTGGAATGATTTGTTTGTGTTCCAAATAAGGCTGCTCCGGAGCAGCGACTGTGAACTGACTGGTTCTGAAAAAATAAACAACACAAAAACACTGTCAATATACCCACATTTTGTTATCATGAATCATTAAAGTTTGAACTTACCAACCCATCCCTGGAAAAAAAAACAGGCCATGAGTGAGTATGTATGTTGGTACAGGCAATCTTTATTTTTTAGAAAAGCACGGCGTCCCGATAGTTTTTTTGCCTAACTTGCATTTGTTCAATCATTAATAATAATTATAACAATAATAGTATTAAGCAATGTGTTTTTGCATATTATAACCTTTTGATATTATTGCACCAATAATATATTAAACTTATAAATAGTATATAATAAGACGAAATAGTGAATACTTAAAATTTTATTTATTTAAATGTAGCCAGGGTAAAAGTAAAAATGATACTGGATATATAAATCGAGACACCTATTTCAAACACTTTAAGATTGCCCTGTGTCCCTGTAATAACTACCATAAAGGTACATATAACACGATATGTCTCTTTCCCAGTTACTTTCACTGAGTGTGTGTGTTGCTGCGTACACTTAATAACATAAACCTGGTAGACACAACACCTGTATTTCCCAGTTACCTGCACTAAGTGTGTGTGTTGCTGAGTATATACACTTAATAACATAAAACTGGTAGACACAACACCTGTCTTTCCCAGTTACCTGTCACCAATGAGAATGTATGTTGCTGCGTATATACACTTAATAACATAAACCTGATAGACACAACACCTGTCTTTCTCAGTTACCTGTCACCAGTGAGAATGTATGTTGCTGCGTGTGCTTATTAACATAAACCTGATACACACAACACCTGTCTTTCCCAGTTACCTGTAATGAGTGGTGTGTATGTTGCAGCGTATATACCTTAATAACATAAACCTGGTAAACACAACACCTGTCTTTCCCAGTTACCTGTCACCAGTGAGAATGTATGTTGCTGCGTGTGCTTATTAACATAAACCTGATACACACAACACCTGTCTTTCCCAGTTACCTGTAATGAGTGGTGTGTATGTTGCAGCGTATATACCTTAATAACATAAACCTGGTAAACACAACACCTGTCTTTCCCAGTTACCTGTCACCAGTGAGAATGTATGTTGCTGCGTGTGCTTATTAACATAAACCTGATACACACAACACCTGTCTTTCCCAGTTACCTGTAATGAGTGGTGTGTATGTTGCAGCGTATATACCTTAATAACATAAACCTGGTAAACACAACACCTGTCTTTCCCAGTTACCTGTCACCAGTGAGAATGTATGTTGCTGCGTATATACACTTAATAACATAAACCTGATACACACAACACCTGTCTTTCCCAGTTACCTGTCACCAGTGAGTATGTATGTTGCTGCGTATATACACTTAATAACATAAACCTGGTAGACACAACACCTGTCTTTCTCAGTTACCTGTCACCAGTGAGAATGTATGTTGCTGCGTGTGCTTATTAACATAAACCTGATACACACAACACCTGTCTTTCCCAGTTACCTGTCACCAGTGAGTATGTATGTTGCTGCGTATATACACTTAATAACATAAACCTGGTAGACACAACACCTGTCTTTCCCAGTTACCTGTCACCAGTGAGAATGTATGTTGCTGCGTATATACACTTAATAACATAAACCTGGTACACACAACACCTGTCTTTCTCAGTTACCTGTCACGAGCGAGCGAGCATGTATGCATGGTGCGCACAACACATATCGTTGTCAATTACCTTTTATTACCTTACTTCATGTTTCATACACGTGATTATTTGGCACTGTTAATAAGTCAATGTGAACCACTACAATAATGCCACTTACCCTGTGTACCTGGAATGATAAGAAAAGGAAATATTTATAAAACTTGCGTGAAAATCAGATGTTGTCATTAACTCAGAGGTCAGTAATGTCATAATTAATAAATAATGTATGGTGCTGAGGTCCATATGCAAGTTTATGGACTGGGGAGTCAAACCTAGAATGTTATATGGACTGAAACGAAGCTGAGGTCCATATAACATTATAGGTCTCACTGCCCAGTCCATAAACTGCATATGGATCGAAGCACCATACATTATTTGTTATATATTATACCGAATCTGACCAACAAATTCAAACATTACCTTTTATGTTTTATTTAAATTTGACGTATTATTTTTTTCACAATTCAGAAATTATAGCTCTCGGACCGGGGCCGGTCAATATGCAAGTTTATGGACCAGATGACGTCAAATTAAACAAAGAGTGGAATATGTAAATGAGGTATAATATGGGTATTTATCATGAGGATTTGCAGTCTGAACATAATAGGCAAGGAAGTCATCACGAAGCTTTGAATACAATATATGGTATTTCAATATAGAAAACAATGTCACATAATCTATAATTTTAACTTTAACAAATTGTTTTTTATTGTTCTACCATTGTTTTTTTTAACAAAAAGGTAACGTGATTTGTCGTATTAAGTGATTAAACTTGGTCGTAATTTTTGCATTTTCTCAAATACTAATAAAATACAAGTTACACCATTATTTATTAAGATATTAAAGCATATACTGCATATTAATAAATTCGCATGGCAAGCACATGACCTACTACAATTTCAGAAAAAAAGACAATGACCATATAAAGAACAAAACACAGGCCTGTATTTTTTTATGAACTTTACTAATTATTTACACAACATAGTCGAATAAAACTTTAGTTTAAACATGAAGGTATACAAACCATTTCGATGTCCGAACGAAGTAAACGATGAAAGCAAATATGAGGACAAGCAGAAACACCCCTGTTACTAATCCGGTGATCAGGACTGCAATACAAAAAGTCGTGTGTTTTGTATTAATCACACAGTCAAAGTGTCGTCTGCAGCGACTGATCCTACACTCAGGACTGAAAATACAAAGTGTCGTCTGCTGCGACTAATCCTACAGTCAAAGTGTCGTCTGCAGTGACTAATCCTACAATCAGTACTGAAATACAAAGTGTCGTCTACTGCGACTAATCCTACAATCAGAGTGTCGTCTGTAGCGACTAATCCTACACTCAATTTGTCGTCTGCAACTAATCCTACAATCAGGACTGAAATACAAAGTGTCATTTCCTGCGACTAATTCTACAATCAAAGTGTCGTCTGCAGCGACTAATCTTACAATCAGGACTGAAATACAAAGTGTCGTCGGTATTGTACAAATCCTACAATCAAAGTGTCGTCTGCAGCGACTAATCCTACAATCAAAGTGTCGTCGGCAGCAACTATCCTACACCCAGGACTGAAATAAAAAGTGTTGTCTGCAGCGACTAATCCTACACTCAGGACTGAAAAACAAAGTGTCGTCTGTATTGTACTAATCCTACAATCAAAGTGTCATCTGCAGCGACTAATCCTACAATCAAAGTGTCGTCTGCAGCGACTAATCCTACACTCAGGACTGAAATACAAAGTGTCGTCTGCTGCGACTAATCCTACAATCAAAGTGTCGTCCGCAGCGACTAATCCTACACTCAGGACTGAAATACAAAGTGTCGTCTGTATTGTACAAATCCTACACTCAAAGTATCGTCTGCAGCGACTAATCCTACACTCATGACTGTAAGTGATATACAAAGTGTCGTCTGGTGCGACGAATCCTACAATCAAAGTGTCGTCTGCAGCGACTAATCCTACATTCAGGACTGAAATACAAAGTGTCGTCTGTGATATGCTGTGATCCATATTGTACAATATACATCCTTCTC
Source organism: Cyrtodaria siliqua (assembly GCA_037043455.1). Lineage (NCBI taxonomy): Eukaryota > Metazoa > Mollusca > Bivalvia > Adapedonta > Hiatellidae > Cyrtodaria > Cyrtodaria siliqua. The sequence continues at coordinate 20,221 of JAWPHD010015514.1, read as the reverse complement.
TTAAATTTTTAAACTTCGTTGTCACGTCTGCGACTGTTTGCTCTCCGGCATTATTATTAGTAAACAGACAATGGCGAGGCAGTTCCGCCTGAGGCGCAACTATCGACATCCCGCATTGGGCAAGGTTGAAGTCAAAGAAAATAAATGAACAGAATGTGCGACTAAAACTTAATATAAACTATACTACTTGAATTAACACAGCACGAGCCTTTTTAAGAACATATCATGCCCTGTATGCGTATAGTGTCAATATAAACATAAACTATTAGAGTATGGTCTCATCGAGTTGGTCGACTTAAACAATCAATTAACCAACGAGATGAGACCATACTCTATTTGTTTTGTAGCAGGTCCATTTCATCTGTCTGTTATACTCTAACTTCCGATAACAGGTAGTTAGAGTGTGTACCCTTTATGCCAGGTGTTGTTTTCAACGAACTGTGCAAATACAAAGGGATTTCAATGACCATGCAACAATGAAATGTATTAAGTTATGCCTGACCAAACACGTTGTATACCAGATTGTCGAAATGAAAATCTGTACCTACTACAAAATGTGCAATCTCTCCCAGAGGCCATTACACTGACCTCTGTCAACGTCTAAGAAAAGTATCCTGCGATCAAATGACAATTTATCACATGACCATAGTAAAAATATCAAAATGGCGAGTTATTTTCTACATTTTGATATATATTTTAAGTTATTCAACTATTTTAAGGTAGGTTGTAAAGAGTTATGTGATACTGGAAAGTGCTGGTAAGCAAAATGCTGTACTGTAACCCTATGGGAACGATTTGGTGGGGCGTATTTTGAACGTTTTGACGGCGGAGTGATTTGCCAAAGTACAAACCTTTATTCTGCCGCAATATAATTCTGAGCATAATTTAATGTATATTTAAAACATTCAAGCCGAAAAATTGTTTTCTTTCGTAATTTAAGCATTTCATATAACGTTAATTCAGAAAAATATTAGTGGAACCATAAGTTTTGCATTTCCATCGTTTTTCATCGTTTGCCAAGATTCTTGGTATGTGATGAGATGTTGACAGCGATGTATGTTTATGAAAGGAACGACAACTCTGGGTAGAGATTGCAAAATTCGATCTAATGAATGAAGTTCCCTTGGCGAAGCTCGTTTGTCTACTTTGTTAGGTATTACAGTATAAGACAGAGCACTTGGACACGATTGAATTTACGAACAAACATGAACAGTGTTTGACACAGTTCAATCAGTTATTATAACTCTAAATATAATCTAGCGCAGACTTATATAAAAGACGATGAAATTTGACAAACGTGTAATGTAACACCAACCTGAATAATGAATGAATGAATGGTGTTTTATGGCACGTCGACACATAAATAGGTCATATTGCGCGCAAAAACATGAAGGAATGAAGTAGTAATTAAAAATAATGTAAACGTATAAAGATAGAACTATCTACAAATAAGGGATGATATGGTAGCAATATAAACTATGTATATATGTAAATCAACAAATGCCCGCCAACGGGCCTGTAAACAAGTTAATATATATAGGAAAATATTATATTGATTTATAAAGTCTGATTCTTTAAGGAAATCTAAAACAAGACTAAAATCTATAGTATCAAATAACTCTTTCAAAGTATTAACTGTGTAGTATCTTTGTCGCATAGGATCAAAGTCTACACATTCCAACAAGATATGTTTGACCGTTAACGGTGCAAAACAGGGTATACATTCTGGCAACTGCTCACCTTGTAATAAATATGAATGAATACAGCGTGTATGCCCTATCCTGACCCTGGCTAGGACAACTTCCTCTCGACGAATGTGTCTACTAGAAGGACGCCATTCTCCGAGTAACGGTTAATGGAATGGAGTCTATTGTTCACCGACAAGTCCCAAGCGGCTTGTCAAGAGTTACAAATATATGGGTTGATACAAATTTTAAAATCAGTATAAGGTAAGTTGGCATTAGATATATGTAAACCTGATGCTGCCTTAGCAGCACGATCAGCTCTATCATTACCACGTATTCCTACATGACTTGGAAGCCAGCAGAAAATAATAACATTAACAACTTGATTATCATGTTTCATATTACCCAGTGCTTGAAGAGATGAAAGGGAATCAAAAAAGATTACGAAATGGTCATCATCAGATTCCTGAATATAATTTAAGGCAAGTTCAATTGCCTTAATTTCAGCTGAAAAGATAGAGGCCTTGTCAGGCAGGCGGCTCTTTATTCTATGTTTGTGAACAACAGCTGTTGCAGCTACCTTGTCTCCATCTTTAGAACCATCTGTGTATATATGTTGAAAGTTACTGTAATTCGATAAGATGGTGTGCATATTGTACATATAGTTAATATGTACTTACTGTCTCTGGCACTGAATGAATCGTTGTCAGCTGTAAGGGATCCTGAAATGTTGTAAGAGAAAGTTACAAATAGATACACACAACGACACCACGATCACTCCCGCACGTTTCCAATTGATCGAAATCAAAGTTAGTAATTGAGAGTTCCACACACTAAATGCCTGATAAAGTCAATAAGCATAAAGGAATCAAGAGGTTTATGAATGCAACATGTGATGATTTTGAAAGGATTTTGTGGGGCTGACACTTATATACTTATAGTAATGCTGAATTATGATCGTCAAGTTAAGATCAAACACGCCTAGTTATACTGAAACATGTCTCTCCAACTCACTTTTATTCATCTGAAACTCCAAATCACGGATTTTCGAGGCGAGAAATTGCGAACAAAAAAGAGTCAAAACCGATTCTAAAACACCTTGAAGTTAGTTTTGGAGCCAAAGAATCACTCAGAAAGAATTTGTGTTTGTTTAGGTGAGCATCTGAGGGAAAATTAATATTGGCATTATGCCACTTAAACCGTAAGTAAACAAGTCATCCTTTGTTCTGTATAGAATATACCAATTTCTACTTTGTCATCTTTCAAAATGAGGTAGTTTACATAGTCCTAAGGATTTGCCATTCTTCTCTAGAAAACTGCTGAGAAAGGTAGGCGTCATGTTGAATTTAAGAAAATAAAATTCCGATCTTTCTTCACACCGTTACAAAACTGCAATATTTCGACACCTCTCTACGGTCTCTTTCAATCGTACAGCCATGTAAATGGTTTTTAGCCCCCACAAAAACCTCAATAACGTAAATTCAGCCAGAAAAAAAATAACGTTATACTACAAATACCTTTTATCACAAGAAAAAAAAGAAGAATTATTTTCGACTAAACCGGTAACAGGCCTAATGTAAAAGTGATACATTAGGCAGGAATACCAATTTATTTACTCTGTATGTCTCAATAGTAATGAAAACCGATTTGTCTAACATGTGTAAAGTACTATTCTAGTCCAACCAATTGCTAGGGCGGCTATTAGGAAACAATAGTCTCAGGCTGGCCTGTTGTGTATGCGTTCGTGCGTGCGTGTGCGCGCGGGCAGGTGTGTGAAGTTAATGGCGCATTTATGGTGATTGTATGTGAGGACCTCGTTTGTAAATCTCATCCAAATGACACTCATATGAAAAGTATGTATAAGTATTTGATAATTTATCAAATTCTGTTCGGTCTGGTATCGATTCCTGGAGTATCAATCCGTCGTGCTATAACACTACCGCGCCACATATTTGTATACCACGGTCTATATACATTATTTAATCTTACACAATAATTTAATGTGGATAATACTTATACTTTCCTTTGCTCATATGTTGATGCACATTATCTTATTTTATTTATAGTCCATTATTCCTGATTTGAACCTTTTCCCATCATTTTAAATTTGTATAGCTTGACTCCCATTTTTATGACAGGCGGCGATCAAAAAACAAATACAAATATTTGTTGCACCTTTTTGCCAGATTAATCATTGATAAACACAACATTACTTACCCTTTGTAGTCAAAGTCGTATCTGGGAAGGTCACGGGCCTCCATGGCGTAGTCCTAACAGAGGAGAATGTTGACGATGCGGTCGTAGATACTGTCTGACTTTGTGAAGATTTAGAGGTTTCCGCCGTATTTGGTATTGGAGTGTTCGTTGTTATGCTACTTGGAGTTGTAATAGTCGTGTTCAAAACTGTAGTCATATTTTGTGAAGTTGTTTCACTTCCAGGCGTAGTCGCAATTGTAGATACTGTATGCTTTGTAGCGGATGTGGGCGTGGTTATAGTTGTATGCGTGGATGTAGTTGTAGGCAATGTTTGTTGTGTTTCGGTGGGTGTTTGCGAGGTTTTAGTGTCAGTGGTAGTTGTTGTGGTAAGTCTTTCTACCGTTACTGGAATGAGAGTAAGTGTAGGTTTATTTGTTACTTTTGTTGTAGCTGTGGACGCAGCTGAAGTTGATAATGTGGTCTTAGGCAGGATCGTGGAAGTAGTTTTGGACGTTGTCACAGGCGTGACTTCTGTTGTTGTGGTCGGCGGTGTTAAAGTTGGTATGGATGTTTGTATTAAGGTAGTAGTTAGTGTGTTTGTAGCATTAGTAGCTGTGGTCGCATTCAAAGTTGTTGACGTGGTCATATTTGAGAGTATGCCAGTTATTGTTGTCGCTGTGTCCTTCGTCGTTGTTGTAGATGTTGTATCCTTTAATGTTGGTGGCGTTACAGCATATGTTGTTGTTATGGGTGTTTTATCATTTATTAATGTTAGTGTTGATGTTGTATCCATTGTCGTTATCGTGGGTGTTGTTACCTTTGATGTTGCTGTAGGCGTTGTATCCTTTGATGTTGCTGCAGGCGTTATATCCTTTGATGTTGTTGTAGGCATTGTATCTTTTGATGTTGCTGTAGGCGTTATATCTTTTGATGTTGTTAAAGGCGTTGTAACCTTTGATGTTGTTGTAGACGTTGTATCCTTTGATGCTGTTGTGAGCATTGCGTCCTTTGATGTTGATGTAGGCGTTGTATCCTTTGATGTTGATGTAGGCGTTGTATCCTTTGTTGTTGAGGGCGGTGTATCCTTTGTTGTTGAGGGCGGTGTATCCTTTGATATTGTTGTGGGCGTTGTATCCTTTGATGTTGTTGTAGGCGTTGTATCCTTTGTTGTTGAGGGCGGCGTATCCTTTGTTGTTGAGGGCGGTGTATCCTTTGATATTGTTGTGGGCGTTGTATCCCTTGATGTTCTTGTGGGCGTTGTATCCTTTGATGTTGTGGGAATTGTATCCTTTGATGTTGTTGTTGTGGGTGTTGTTGCTGTGGGTATGGTCGTTTTCAAAGTAGTTGGCGGTGTGCTTGATGCAGCAGTTGTCGACGTTGTCGTTGTTGTCGTTGTAGGCAGATATGCAGTTTCAGAACACGTTACTGTTATAAGTGGTGGTATTTTTAAGTCACCGCCAGTATCGTTATAATTTGGATCTGCAACGGGAATATATTTCCAAATAAGTGTATATAAACAATTCAAGAGTGACGGTTGTAATAGAAATGATTATGGAAATGTTCAGTCTTAAGCCAAGTTTAATTTTGTACAGTATTACAAAGCCAATATGTGTTTGTTTTGTTTGTATGGTGTTTAACGTCATTTTCAACACATGTAAGGTTATATATGACGGTCGATTTTTTTTTGTGGTGGAGGCAGACCACCCACTTTTCCTGGCTTAAAGAAGTACTGTACACCTTCGACACTTCCTGACTTACAAGTCGAGCTTCCAGTGGGATTCGAACCCGCAGCGGTGCGAGGCGAAGGTTTACAACGCAACGTCGTTAACCACTCGGCCACGGAGACGCTACCCGATGCAATGTAAGCGACATCTATAGTATTAGAAAACTTATAAACTGTACCGCAATATTTTGGTGACTCGTCCGACCGATCGAGGCACTGGTATATGCCATCACATCTGTTGGCCTGGCTGATACAGGTTATTTTGTCGTCGCAGGTTATCATACCCTCGTTGCACATTGACGCTGAAAATTAGCAAGTTAAAACGTTAAGTTATGTTTTTTTAATGTGACACCTATCATTATTTTTATTATTTTTATTCATTTACTTTAAAGGGACACACGAACATCTTGATTCTTTTAAAAGTCGCTGCATGTTATGCATTTTTTTGTTGACACAATTTGAACAAGAGTTTCGCGCAACATGGTGTCTCGCCTAAAGCGACAAGTCAATCAAACATGTTTCAAGAGAACTTCATCTTGATAAAATCGAGGGTGCTATATGCCTATCAAGTGTATAAAAAAGAGTATGATATAAATGGACCTTTGGAAACGGCCGAGCCCGACATAAATTGTCTTTGAAAGCCACCCCCGCAGAAAGTTACACATTTACAGTAGCATGTAAATTAAAGTTAACAATTTAAATATTCGGGTTTCATATTTAAGTCAACACACATGATCTACTGTAGATTATATGCTTTAATACCAAGCTGCTATAAAAATTAGTGTTGTTCTGATTGATTCTCAACTTAGCAGGATAGGGTTAAAGTTAAAACAGACATGTCAGTCTGATATACTAAAGCATGTTATTTGGTAACATGCCCTAAACAGAGACTGATCCAGTGATGGGCTGTGTATACATTTATATAAGGCACAGGCATGCATGCACATCAAGTTACAGTCTTCTCGTATTAGAAGTTTTTCAAACATGAATGAATTATAAATGTGAAAAATTCCATTAATAAGCAGTGCTGAATTTCAGTAATAAATAGCCACCTGCTGTAACAATAAACACAGTTCATGGCAACAGTTTCAGACAGAACAATTACACACTAATTACTTCCAATTTTAATCTGGACATGGTTTTGATTGGGAATGCATCAGATGCATGCATAGATAAAAACTCTTTTTGATTTAGATAAATATAAAAAAAATTGTACTACTGTTGAAATTATCTTATTTGTATTGAGTAAATATTCAGTATCAGACTGACTAAAATTATCAGTATTAAAGGGACACTGTCCATAAATAAAACTTATCAATCTCACGTTGTATACAAGGCTGTTGTACATCATTATCAATTTACCATAATATTTAATACAAAAGTCTATAATTAACATTGTATTTAACCCTTATCTTGCTATGAATGCACAATGGGCTGTCCTTTCTTTGAATTTGGACCATACCATTTATGATACAAAGGGTTGTTTGGGGGAAATGACTGATGAGCAGCCAGACAGTGTAAACCCTGGTCACTGCTGGCTGATCTGGGTTTACACTGGATGCAGAGGCTATTGTAGTACTGCTTAGCAGGATAGGGTTAAAGTTAAAACAGACATGTCAGTCTGATATACTCAAGCATGGTATTTGTTAACATGCCCTATAAGTGAATATTTAAATAATAAAAAAGATAAAATAATACAAATATATAGTTAACTTTATTTATTTATTGCGTATAAAAGTATAGTGTAAAAACTATTACAAAATATAAAATAAAATATTGTAATAGGAACCACATATATACTTTTATTTTGCCTTATCTGGCAGTCTGTTACAATGGTAATTATATGTGACAGTTTGATCATGATGGCTTAAACTTTTACTGGAGTATCAAATCACACCCACTATACTTGCTGCGATTACCACATGTCAACTAATCAGTTCACGAAATGACATTTTAATCTAGGGGTGTCAGAGAAATGTATGCAGTAGCTTTTTTAATACAGGCTACTTCAAATGATTTCAATAAATAGTAATAATCTTTATTTCCTTGACATGCAGCATATATAAACAATTAAAATGTAGTGAACATTTTACAACGAAGCATATTATTCATAAATCAATATTATTGGACTATTTCCTTGACCAATGGGCAAGTCTTCCGGTCAGTTCAGAGGCTGGAAGTTGTAACAACAACAGTTGGAGATAACATTTACTGGAATAAGAACACATTGATCACTGAGGTTATATATGAAATTTGAACACTCTGCTCCAAAGAACAAAAAAAGTTATAAGAATTTAACGTACTTTTTTTTTCTCGGGAGATGGTACATGTATTTAAGAGGCATCTGACCTTGACACAGGGTCAATCCCAATCTTTCACCCACAGAAATGTAATAATTTGATATATTCCACATAAGAGCGCAATGCATACATATGTAATAAAAATGAAGAAGAAAAACGTATATTCCAATCCCCCAGCTCCGATATTTCAATATTTACAAACTGCTTAAAGTCAACATTTTATTCAGTAATTTTATCTGCAACTGTTTTGTGGATATCAACTTACATCAGACCAAACATTTCCATAAACAATGGTTAACCCTTAACCCGCTAATATAATAATATATATAATAGACTTTGCGTCCATTGTAAACCCAGATCAGCCTGCGAGTAACTAGCAGTCTGATCAGGGTTTACAATGTCCGGCTGCTGATCAGTAATCTTTCCCAAAACACCCCTTTGTCACATAAAAGGAACGGTCTTAATTCAAAGAAAGAACAGTCCATTATATATATGTAGCGGGTTAAGGGTTAAACAGAAGCGAACTTGCCGCTTAATGTAATACACATGTAGTTTGATATGAATTTGAATCACAATGTGAGCCTCGGGGTTTTGTTTTGTATTTGGATTAACACCAATCACTCTTCCAGGCGGATGAAGTCCATGTAAGGCCTAATGCAAGCACACTTCTTTTATTAGTTTATGGAAATGACACATGTTTGATCCACTTCTTTCGCAAGTATGTTTCGCATGTTGAAGTGAATGGTTTCAGAAATAATAAGGCACTTTCAAACAACACTCAAATTATCTTGGACTTAGTCAATTATGTTTTAAAATGCTTACATGTACTGAAAAAATATCTGTTTTTTTTATACAAAATAACCCATTTATTTTCTCTACCAGTTCTTAATGGGAAGGAAGTTGCAAGTTTTGAAATGTACCGATTACCATCTAATGTACCGATAAGCGATCCAACTTTCAACTATATCACCAACTTTTTTTTCAATTTCTTATCTTTTTATGTGGAATGATTTGAAAGTTTAGCATAAATAAAATTGCTTTCTTCATTCCAGAATCCTACAACCTATCACAGAGCACTGATATTAAATGACAGGTAGTGCGTGCATTTTTCATCTGCTTCCATCGCTCACACAGGCAAGTAATAAAGGATACGAGAAAGATGTTGTTTGAGCAAGATACATTTCGTCGAACATTTTCTGAATAGTTAACAGTACGTTATGGAAAGTAAATATTACTATATGTCGTACATGGTACCCTATAAAGGGACCTTGGCTCTACCAATCAAAGTACCCTACCTCGTTAAATTATACGCCGGGTGGTACTTTGGAGGGTACTTTGAATTGGTCATTAATTAGTATACAGCTATCTACTTCTGTTGAGGTCAATGGGTAAAACTATTCATCCAAGTGAATGACTATTGACCCGAAGCAGGGAACTATTGACCGAGACGCAGTCGTTCTCGTTATTATTACGGATAAAAAATAAAAGCAAAACAATAAAACAAAAAGCTGACCTTCCTACCCATTGTTTTCCAACAATGTTGCAGTAAACACGGATATTATTTTATTAGGCCTTAGAAATATATTTGTTTACATATTTTGCGTATAGTCATATCTATAACTATTTCTAGACTTTAAGATTACAATCTGATCAAATTTATAGTTAGTTTTCACCCTTAAAATAGATAAAGAATAATCCAGCGGGAGCAGACGGGACATGATTTCTAAATAAAATAATAAGCGGTTTTATCAAATCATCCAAATTCCGAAGTGCACCATGCACCATTGTAATTAGGATGATGTGATAACATGGCTAATTTTACTTAGAAATTTTGGGAAGGGCCGTAACTAATGTTGTAAGAACTTGTGGCCCGACCCATTTGCATACTTTGTTAAAAAAAATGCAATAAAATATGTTTAAACCAAATCATGTCTCGTCTGCGCTCGCTGGATTTGGTAACTTCATGCGAATTTGAATTGTTTACACTGATTAAATGAGAGAAAGAGAGAAACACAATAGTTGGGTTCATAATTGTAAATAGTAAGCAAGAGGCACAAGAGGACATGTGGACGCTTCACTGGCTAAAGATAAAGTGTTTTGTATAAGGGGCCATAACTCGGTCAAAAATCATTCAAATGGAACATGGCGATGAAATACGCAACTAGACTTGATACTGATCATCACTGCCAAGTTTCGTTGAAATTAAGCCAGAGGTTCAGGATTACTAGAGTGTACAAAATTAGTGTATTAAAACATGTAAGGGGTAATAACTCTGCCGAAATACATTCAACTGGAATACGGCAACGAAATGCGCAACTAGGCTTGGTACTGATCATCCTTGACAAGATTCGTTGAAATCCGGCCAGGGGATCAGATCAGGAGAATCAGTTGGGACAACGTTTGTGTATTAAAACCGTACAAGGGCCATAACTGTGTCAAAAATCATTCGACCAGAACACGGCAATGACAGGCGCAACTAGGCTTGGTACTCATCATTCCCGCCAAGATTCGTTAAATTCCGGCAAGGAGTTCAGAAGAGTCTAATCTGAACAAGGTTTATGTATTAAAAACGTTAAAGGGCCATAACTCCACCAAAATCTTTCAACCGCAACACGGTGACGATATGTACAACCAGGCTTGGCATAGATCATCCCTGCAAAGTTTCACTGAAATCCGGCCAAATGAAGGCCCTTTCGTCTTAATGGGGCAAAATATAGCATTTCTGAACTAAATCAAGGGCCATAACTCCGTGTTACTAATATGATTTGGTTGGTTATCGAACTTGTCCAAGATATTATTGATAGTAACAATCTGGTAAAGTTTGGTAAAGATCGGATGAACAATGAAGGTCCTGTCGTCTTTAACAAGGCAAAATACAGCCATTTTAACTAAATCAAGGGCCATAACTTTGTTGTTACTGGTCCGATCTCATTTTCAAATTCATACGAGCTTTCATTGACATCAACAATCTTGTAAAGTTTGGAAAGGATCCGATGAAAAACGAAGACCCAATCGTGTTAACGAGGCCAAAATAAAGCATATTTCAGAAAATCAAGGGCCATAACTCCGGTGTAAATGGTTCAATTTGGCTGGCTTTCGAACTTTTCGGAGATTTCATTGAAATCAACAATATGATAAAGTTTGATAAAGATCGGATGAAAAATGAAGGACCTATCGTCTTAACGCGGCAAAATATAGCATTTTTATCTAAATCAAGGACCATAACTCCACTGTTACCAGGGCGTAGCTGTGCCTAAGTCAGTGTGTATCCACAAGGTCTATAGGGGTACGGGGGCATGCTCGCCCGTATTTTTCTTTTAGAAGGAAGCCAAATTCTGCATTCTGACGGTATTTTAAGCAGCAAAGAGTATGTTTTTAACCTGCGATTTCAAGCTTTTTTTAATCTGCGATTTTGCAACTAAAACATCGGAACAGAACAAAATAATATATATTAATAAGAATACTTGCTTTCTGAAAATCTTTCGAAATTTTGCACAATCATAGTGTGTTTGGTTCCGAAAGACCGCGAGCGAAAACAGTTCGACTTTTATTTTCTGAAAAGACCACGAGTAAAAATTGGTATGAGCTGGACATACCCCTCCACCCCCTACCCCGCTCAGTTTTTATTGCATTTTTGGCTTTTTTATTTTTTTTTGATTTCTGGGGACAATGTGTAGGCACTTGTCCGATCTGGCTGGTTTTCGAACTTGTCCGAGCTTTCATTGATATTGACAATCTGGTAAAGTTTGGTAACTATCGGATGAAGGCCCTATCGTCTAAATGACCAGTAGTGCTAAAAAACAAAACGGGATGGTGTGCAGTAAATGTGACTTACATGTACCACTTAATAGAAGTACTGCTGGACTGTTTGTTCATTCAGCAAATTACATACTGATATACATTTTTAATTGGAAATGAAATGAAACGAGTTTTGTTTCTCAAACTCAAGTTACTTACCACAGTTTTTCTCATCAGATTCGTCCGGACAGTCCGGAAAACCGTCGCACCTGCCATATTCGTTAATGCAAAGACCGTTATCACACTGGAACTTGTTCTCAGTGCAAGATTCTGCAAAAACAAGAGCTGACTGCTTTACTCGGGTTCAATTGCGGATATATGTCTTGATGTTTAACATTTGTTTAAAGGCCTTTAATATTAGAAGGATTTGTTTTCAAACTATAACACGTAATCACATTCGAATATTGGCACAAAGGAAACATTTGACATTGACAAATCAGTAAATATTTAAATGTTTCTTGATTTAACCAGATATATATGTTTTTTGATAATGCCTATGTTTATTAAGTTTGAATAAAATCACAACGACAGATGGAAACATTCAAGGCTTCACAAAGAAATAACCCGTCAAATAACAGCCTCAAATAACGGCAAAATTACACTACAAAACCGTGTATAGAAACTCTATCCAGGTGTTCAGGCCATATACTATTGTATAAGTGCTTATTAAAAGTACAGGTTTATTTACGGATACTTAAAATACCCGTGACTGAGTATGCGTAAAATGAATTATGAGTTGGTAACTCTTAATTCGACGCTCTGCAGTCTTGGGGTTTGGCCTGGCTGGTTAAAGCCGTTTATATTGTGCCTATATATTTTGGATTCTCAAAATATTTAATTAGATATTCTGTATACCTCGTCGTCAGTAGGTTTAGAAACTGTGTACATATGTTGTAAAATGTGTCTGTTGTTGGCGCGATAGGGAAATTAAAGCTTACATACCAGTAACAGGGAAAGCATGCAGAACGTTAACGAATTTGTTATGTTAGCATAATAACTCACATAAATTTCATTCACATATCATTTTCGTTTTGATGGACACATTACCGTATTTGGTTGTATATGGTTAGTTAGACTCACGTCATTTTTAACATATCCATCGTGCCTGCACCAGATGTGTTACACGTGTTACACGTGTGTAGTCGATTATTATGGTTTTACGAGGTGTACAAACTCAATACGTCCTTGAGAAGAATGCTATAAACTTCGCTGCAAATATTATTCTTTTTTTTTGATTCTTGAAAGGGGACATGGGAATTCGCTGCCCATGAAATTATTTTCACTAGAGGTGGCATAACTCGCCTAACGCGACAGTTTTCTTGGCATTATGACGAACACTTACGTAGAAAAACGCAATAAGTTCCGGACGTGGATACATAAGAGGCTCGTAGAAAGTCCACATAGACAGGCTTGCCGGATTGTGTGGCTGCACTAAACTGTTCTGTAGTGCAAGGTAATCTCGAATGTATAGCTGATAGATTCGCAGACGACTGGTATCTGTATTCCATAGATGTTTCACAGGAGCCACTGTCAGGTCCGTCATAATGTGATAAAATGCTCGTGCGCTTTACGTTTTGTGTTTGAACGCTGCACGTGCAAGCTATGCTACTGACTACTTTGTTAAGTGTGACGGATCCTAAACTATGAGTATCGATGTAAACTTCAGTTCCTTGTACCACGCTGTTATGACACAACTTTGCAACTGAAATTATACAATTATATTGTGTTGTAAATTTATAGGGGTACAGGAGGTGATTTTGTATACATCTATATTGAGCAAACTATATGTAGCACGTACAATGCATTACATTTCCATAGACGAGATACAAAGACGTGTATGTTCGGCTTCAATGATAAAGTGAGGTAGAAATGACCAATAATAATGCTACAAAGACATTTGTAAACAAATTCGGCGATAAAAACAAATCAATTATGATGAGAACATACTTTTATAGGTTATCGAATATCGTTCTCATTTCAATGAAAAGGGAGTAAAATAAAAGTGTTTAAACAATTAACAACACAGACTGAGACTTTAAAGTTTAAATTACGAAATCCGAAACGTTTTTGTTTGAGAATAACAATCGTTTGTCAAAACATTTCTGCGGTTTTTATACCATGACAGAATGGACAGAATGGGCAATTCATGTCAGTGCCAAACATTAAATGTGTTCAAAGCAATACGTTTGTATAATGAAATAAAGAGGTAATTATAATACTTCGCTTAGCAAATAATAAAATAAGACATTTTTTGAAAACCACATCCTTACCTAGCATTTCTAATATCTTCAAACAATGATATCAATGTTCATATGTTCCATCTATGTCCCTAAAAGTCGTGCTATTTTTTTTTATCATTATATTAACCAGCGTTTTCCAGAATAGTATTACTATTTCGATATGCTTTGAAACAAATATGACATAGCTATAGACGGATCTATAAATAACAAAACTTTAGACTGATCTATAAACAACAAACCCTTAGACTGATATATTAATAATAAACCTTCAGACTGATCTATAAATAACATATCTTTAGAATGATATATTTATAACAAACCTTTAGACTGATCTATAAATAACAAACCTTTATACTGATTCATACATAACAAACCTTTAGACTGATCTATAAATAAAGAACCTTTATACTGATTCAAACATAACACACCTTTAGACTGATCTATAAATAACGAACCTTTATACTGATTCAAACATAACACACCTTTAGACTGATCTATAAATAATAAACCTTTATACTGATTCATACATAACAAACCATTAGACTGATCTATATATAACAAACCTTTAGATTGATATATTGATAACACACATTTAGACTGATATATAACAAACATTTAGGCTGATCTATAAATAACAAACATTTAGACTGATCTATAACAAACATTTAGGCTGATCTATAAATAACAAACATTTAGACTGATCTATAACAAACATTTAGGCTGATCTATAAATAACGTAAATTTAAATTGATCTATTTAATAACAAACATTTAGACTGATCTATAAATAATAAACCTTTATACTGATTCATACAAAACAAACCATTAGACTGATCTATAAAGTACAAACCTTTATACTGATTTATACATAACAAACCATTAGACTGATCTATAAATAACGAACCTTTATACTGATTCTTACATAACAAACCATTAGACTGATCTATAAATAACAAACCTTTATACTGATTCATACATAACAAACCTTCAGACTGATCTATAAATAACGAACCTTTATACTGATTCAAACATAACACACCTTTAGACTGATCTATAAATAATAAACCTTTATACTGATTCATACAAAACAAACCATTAGACTGATCTATAAATAACGAACCTTTATACTGATTCAAACATAACACACCTTTAGACTGATCTATAAATAATAAACCTTTATACTGATTCATACAAAACAAACCATTAGACTGATCTATAAATAACGAACCTTTATACTGATTCATACATAACAAACCTTTAGACTGATCTATAAATAACAAACCTTTATACTGATTCATACATAACAAACCTTTAGACTGATCTATAAATAACAAACCTTTATACTGATTCATACATAACAAACCTTTAGACTGATCTATAAATAACAAACCTTTATACTGATTCATACATAACAAACCTTTAGACTGATCTATAAATAACAAACCTTTATACTGATTCATACAAAACAAACCATTAGACTGATCTATAAATAACGAACCTTTATACTGATTCATACATAACAAACCTTTAGACTGATCTATAAATAACAAACCTTTATACTGATTCATACATAACAAACCTTTAGACTGATCTATAAATAACAAACCTTTATACTGATTCATACATAACAAACCATTAGACTGATCTATAAAGTACAAACCTTTATACTGATTCATACATAACAAACCTTCAGACTGATCTACACATATCAAACATTTAGATTGATCTATAAATAACAAACATTTAGACTGATCTATAAATAACAAACATTTAGACTGATCTATAACAAACATTTAGGCTGATCTATAAATAACGTAAATTTAGATTGATCTATTTAATAACAAACATTTAGACTGATCTATAAATAATGAACCTTTATACTGATTCATACATAACAAACCTTTAGACCGATCTATAAGTAACGAACCTTTATACTGATTCATACATAACAAACATTTAGACCGATCTATAAGTAACGAACCTTTATACTGATTCATACATAACAAACCTTTAGGCTGATCTATAAATCACGTACCTTTAGACTGATATATTAATAACAAACCTTTAGACTTATCTATATATATGAAACCTTTAGATTGATCTATAGTTAACAAACCTTTGGACTGATCTATAAATAACAAACATTTAGGCTGATCTATAAATCACGTACCTTTATATTGATATATTAATAACAAACCTTTAGACTTATCTATATATACCAAACCTTTAGATTGATCTATAATTAACAAACCTGTGGACTGATCTATAAATAACAAACATTTAGACTGATCTATAAATAACAAACATGTATGCTGATCTATAAATAACATACTTAAGATTGATCTATAAACAACATACCTTTAGACTGATCTATAAATAACATACCTTTAGATTCATCTATAACTGGTCTAAGTTGTGAACACGTACACTGTATACCTGAAAAGGAGAACAACGTCATTTGAGATAGATTGTCTTCAAATTATAACGTGTCCAGTCCGGTTATACCAGACTTGCGAGTCAATAGTTCTCGTTCGGGTGAATAGTTCTCTTGCCGAGTCAATAGTATCTTCCAGATCATCCTAGCGTTTTATTAACAATGTCAATTATTTACCATAAGCGCTCAATGACATAGCATAAAAAATAACAATGGAGGACGCGCAACGTCAGCCTCGCAACGTTTTGACGCTCAAAAGCAACGAAAAATGTTAAAGAAAACATTTTTTCCATATTAAAAATAAGTTACTTATCTTGACACATTTTCTTACTTTTTTCTCTATGATTCAATATAATAAAACTACTATCTACTTCCGTTTCTGTCAACGGTTAAAATTATTTATCCTCGGTCAAAAGTTTACTGATTCGGGTCAATAGTCATTCCCTTGGATGAATAGTGTTAACCACTGACCTCAACAGAAGTAGATAGTTGTATATTATTTTATATCATATCGTTTCCTATCCGATTATATCTGGTATTGCGGTCAATAGTCTTTTTTTGCAGGTCAATAGTCTGAGAATGCCGTTACGCTTTCCCATGACTTGACGTCATGCATGTAAACAAGTAAGCAAAAAGTAAGCAAACAAATGCAGTTTATACGATTGAATATAATAAAACAACTATCAATACGTGGCCCCGCCTTAATTCCATTAAGCGATGGGAAAGCTTATATTAGCAGAATTTTATAACGGGATATTTCAACAATAAATCACGTTTAAAAACATTTTTAATGAAAAAAATGTGATAACCTCTTTAACATTACCTATTAAGTGATTTAATTTTACAATACGCAAACTATTTTACAATACGCCGAAATTAAGGTTTTATTTCATACCCCAGCCAACCACGTTTTCTCTTCTTAGAGAAGGGTTTGGATGGGGTTTGACAGTTAATACTCGGGACACATAATCCTATTTCTGTTTCAGTAAATAGTTTAAAACTATTCATCCTCGGGAATAACTATTGACCCGAAGCAGTAAACTATTGACCGAGACATTGGGTGAATAGTTTTAACCATTGACCTCAACAGAAGTAGATAGTTGTATACTAATGACTTTCACGTGACTGCTTTTTAGCCAATAAAAACTACGTATATAAAATGATATATAATATGAAATAGGCACTACCTATGTAACGGGCAAAGCAATTTGATAGCATGTACACTTTTTACCCATCTCAATTTTAAGGGTTAGTAACTATAAATTTGATCAGATCTTAAAGTCAGGAAATAGTTATAGATAGATCTTTACACAAATATGTAAATAAATATATTTGTAAGGCCTAATAAAATAATACCCATGTTTACTGTAACAATAAGTAGTGGGTAGGAAGATCAGCTTTTTGTTTTATTTTGTATCTGTAATAAGACTTTGAACTCGAGAACAATTAGATACGGATAGATTTTAGTGCAGACTTTATTTGATCTTTTTCTTTACAAAGAAAATATGCACAAGCATTTTTGGTGCAGTTTTTGTTGAGTCAGGGTATTTCAATTATCGGGGGCTAACAAACTGAACAGTTTTCGGAAAAAATAGATTTGTTTTATTCTCATAAAATATGTCGACAGCGTTTTAAAGGAGATGGTCCGGTCACGGTGAACACATGTTTATTTGTAATCCGAGCCTTTTCTGACCGAACCACTGTAGATAATCTCAAAGAATCTAGCAACATGTTTATTATTTATTCTAGCATGTCCAACGGAATGTAAGTGTATACATGAAATTGAAATATCAAGGTACTATTTGTTGGCATAAATACCCATCAAAATACATAGGATGTTTTTTCTATGTTTAATGAATGAGACTCATAGGTAGTAGTCGGTAGGTAGTCGAGGCCGTTTAACCCTTTTTTCGCAGCGGTCCGTGTAAGGCCACTTCCCCACCCAAATTACTTTGAAAATCATGCAGTTTTCCCCATTTTTTAAACTTAACTCCGATAATACCATTCCCCAGTCATAGATCTTTCCCACATTCTAGGCCAAAATGCCCATTTCCAGACCTCAGGGCTTTTTTAACATATTTAACAGGGGCCGAAATTCGGCCTCTTCCCAATTGCAAAAACCTCTATGTTTTCCCAATTTTGGGGTAAAAAATTCCCATTAAAAAAAAAAAAAAAAAATATATATATATATATATTTATTTTGTTGGTAATTAAGTGACATACTTTACATAGTTTGTATGCTCAAATAACTCAGTTCTAAAACCTAATCAATATTTTACCTAAAACTACATTTTAATGAAAGTTCCCCTTAAAAAAAACATTTCCCAAAACAACTAAATTCACGCTATTTTTTCCCCAATTTGGACAGTCTCACGCTTCTTTCCCAAATTCAGCAGATCTTTTCCCAGTTTCCTTGAAAAAAGCCCTGAACCTAGTAAAAGGCTCTGGTGGTGATGAGGAGGGGGAGGGGCAAGTTTTTTTCATCTCGTAAACTGTTATTAGTGAAATTTCTTTTTTGTTATCTGTTTAGTGTTATTGAGAATATTTAATTAATCTTTGTTACCTGTTATTATTCCAGTCCCCATCCATTCCATACACAATTAATCAATCATTGTATCAAAGTACTTTGCCTGTTATCTAGTCTGTTCCTATTTCATATTAAAACATTATTGTTACATTTTTAACTTGCTATTAATGTAAACTTATGTGTATTTGTTTAGCCTTTTCCTTATTTTATGTAAGATCTCTTTACTGGAAACACATATTTTGTTCAGCCATATACTAAAATAAACTCTTCTTACTAAAATAAACTCTTCTTAATCACAATTGCTGGTATCATATTTTGTTATAAGGGGTCGAAATTCGACCCATTCCGTCTCAAAAATGTATTTTATTGCAGTTAACCTCACCTACTTGGAACCCATTTAAAAGTTGATGGAGAACCCGGAAATCTCGCCGTGTTTTGAACCTGTCCTTTTTAAACAGTCAAGAGATTAGTCTCCCTTTATAAGTGCATTTGTTCATTTTAGAAACGCTAACAAGAAATATGCAACAGAGCTGCGTTAATTTGTTTGTTTATTAAACGAAAACATTGCACAGCAAGGTCACTTAATTCGTATTTTCCGTAAAAATAGCGGAGAATAAGGCCTGTGCCATGTAACAGTCGCACGTCGTAGAGAACACAAACGCGCCGTGGAAACTTTATTTACGACGTGTGAAACGTACGATCTATATCGATTACGACGTGCGAAAAGTACATCTACACCGATCACAGACGCTTCAAAAGTGAAGCGCTCCAGAGTCCTAGAAATACTCAAAAACATATAGAAAACTCCTGGGTACACGCAGTCCTTCATAAAAATGTAAGCATTCTTCAAAATTCATTATTTCTGTTAACAATGGAACGCCGGTAAGTTACTTTTGGCCTTCAACTGTTAATCACGTCTGCGTGACTTCACCGTGAGACAGGAAGCTGGTCAAAAATGAGACCGGAAGTTTCAAAATGGCGTCGTCCGCCATCGTGGAGACAAAATTCAAGTTTGACGCACTACGAAAATGAAAAATTAGTATCGTCAGTTAGTGAGTATTTAACATATTCATTCCCATGCATACATGTACATACGTGTAACCTATAGTCGGGCTTCACCTGACCTGCCTTCGGCAGGTCGAGTTTTGCCCGTATAATAATTGAAACTATTCACCAGAGGTGTGACTACCGCCCCGAAAAGTGTACTATTGCACGAGGCGAGGATAAATAGTACTTATCCACTGACTTCTAGGAAATTAACTAGTGGCTTATTATATACTGAAAAAATAAAGTTTAACAAGCCCGTATGCACATCTAGC